>VZRH01004994.1:1061426-1159683 GCA_013397555.1 Urocynchramus pylzowi | reverse complement strand
GGCGGCCCGGCGCACACACACACAGACGGGCGGGCAGGCTGCCTCGCACACCGCGAGGGGAGGAGCCGGGGCGGCCCGAAGCCGCGGCATGGAGCTGCCGCGGCAGCACCGCCGGGATCCGGCGGAGCCGCGAGCCCCCGCCGGGAGCGCGGGGAAGTTTAGCTGGAAGGAGGAACTGCGAGGACGCGGGGAGCGGCGCGGCTTCGCGCCTGCGGGAGACCTAGAGAGGCCTGGCTGGGGTCGGAGAAGAGGGAATAGGGGAGAGAATTTTTAAAAACAAAAACAAAAAAAAAAACCAAAAAAACAAACACACACACACACACACACAAAACCAGGCACCTACAATCCTATCATTGAATTGCCAAAGCCAGCTCCTGCTGGCTGTGTGGACAAACCTGCCTGCACGGACAGGGCAAGGCCAGAGCTCCGGGTCAGCTGCACTGGGAGATGCAGGATGGCAGGCAAGGGTCAGAGCACAGTCAGGCTCAGGCAGGGCTGGACGAAAAAGGCCCTCCCGAGCCTCGTGAGCTCTGGATCCGGGGGAGCACCTCGCTCTCACACTGGGATGATGACCCTTCCCACTTGCCCTGGGATGGGCAGTGGCACAGCTCACCTACGGGCATTAGTCAGGACATTAGTCAAGGGCACCCCAGAGCCCCCTACAGAACCCTCCCCACTCCCCCACCAATCTCAGGGAGAGGCCAAATACAAATCCCAGGCTGCCCCTACACATAAGCAGAAAGGGTCCCACTGCTCCCTCCATCCCCTAAATGAAATTATTCTCTACCCAGATTCACACTTTCATATCTGAATTGCCTTTTTAACAGTAACCAGTATCTTATGACTTTTCACATCCATTTTATATTTATAATACTTCAAATACATACCCACTGAGCAAACAAGTGCATACATTGGTTAGGGAAGGACAAGACCAAAGCCATCTTCATTTTACTCCAGTCTTCCACAGAACTAATCACTCCCTGAAAATCCCTGCATGCCAGCAAGTCTTGAGGACTTGGTGAAGTTTGAAATGACCCTTATTTTGGTCAGATCCTGTCTCCACAGCTGTGTCCCAACCCCAAGAGACTCAACCCAGCTGGTCACAGCAGCCAGTTCTGCCACCACAGACAAGGCTCCAGTGAACCCTCTGGCAGGAACATCAGGTGCATGCAGCATTTCCTTTCTTGCATCTGTTTTCACCACTGACTCAAACACACTACTCTGGCCCTAAAGCTTTAAAATACCATGAGCTGAACCCCTCTCTCCACTTATTTTAGCATCATTGTTGGTTTTAAAGGCTCCATTCAAAATCCTAATTTGTGGCCAGTACTTTAGATCAACATGGGAGGTGAAGTCACACTTTCAAAATTTCACATTTCTCCAGATGCAGGTACAGAGAGGTTTTTTAACAAACAATTACTATTAATAAAACTAAAAGCCTAGTCTATCACTTACATTCAATATCTTGCCTTTTCAGTAGATTGAACTTGAACCATTAAACTCAAACAACATACTAAAAGCACTAGGACATGAGGTGGCAGTTCTGCTTCCTGTTTTCTCAGAGGGTCTTTTGGCTGCCAGCTGGTCACCCCTGCACCAAAGCAGTCTGCAAGAGGCCAAGGGCTCTTTCCCAACAGAAAGAAAAATCACTTCCCAAGTATAAGCACTTTCACTTTCTTAAAGCAAACCCTTTCCAATTCTTCAGAAACTAGCAAAAGATACACAGAACAGATCCTGAAAAGGCTTTCAGAACTCATTCCAGCAAAAGAATGGGAGATCTATCATCACCAAGCAAACCTGCTGTCCCCATGATGTGCAATAGCAGAGGTAATGGATCTCCTCAGAAGTTGCATGTTTGGCACCTGGAGCTCCCCAAGCACCCTGTGCCCTCTGTGACAAAGTTTGTGAATGAAGCAGCTTTTTACTGTCAGTTTCAAAGGGCTTTTTGCAGTCAGTTTCAAACCCTCAGGGATGCACCTGAGTGTCACCACTGTGGACACCCAGCCCACGCTCCTCTGGAGCCCTGTGTCAGACACACATCTGTTACCACTGGGGTGGAGGGACAGTCCTATGCCCAGCCTTCTCCCCAGGGACACAGCAGTGCTGCTGCCAGCAGCCACGTTTGGCTACCCATGACCTGGACACACAGCAGTGGAGCAGAGCTGGCCTGCTCACCGAGACCTACAGAAGCGAAGGGCTGGGGACGTGCCGGGTGTGGCCGCTCCCCCAGTGCCGGGCTGCTGGCACAGGGATCCAGAACCCTCTGCAAGGCCCCAGCTCAGGGGCAAACACAAGCATGAGGCTGTCCCAGCTCCGGCTCCACACAGCGAAGGGTTCATTTACCCGAACTGCCAGGAATAGAAAATTCAGCTGCCCTCAGAGTGACCTCTTTTACAGTTATAGTGGAAAATACAACTGCAGTTCCCAGCACCTGCAACAGCTCAGGACGGGGATAATAAGATCAGCAAGGCCTCCTGGCCCTGTGCACTGCGGCCCGGCCCCGCAGCCTGCTACAAAGGGGAATGCTGGCTCAGCACGGCTCAGGCCCTGGTTTTGCCGACGAGGCTGCAGGCAGGAGCCCTGCTGCCATCGCACCGGCCCTGCCCTGTGCCAGCCGCCCTGCCTGGCCTGCTCGACCAGCCCAGAGCCAGCTCCCCAGCAAGATGCTCCTCGTGGGTGGTTTGGGCAGTTGTCCATATTTAGGGTTAGAGGAGAAGGAGTCCTGCCAGAGTGTCCCTCTGATGAAGGCACAAATGCCTAGACCCCTTTGGTGGTTGCTGTAGCCGAGGGTGGACTCACAAGCTGAAACCACTGTGCAGCTGTTGGAGCTGCGGGGGTTGCACCAAAACTGCCAAACTTCCCACCTCTTTCATCAGGTTTAGCAGCAAACAGTGGAGAAGAGAGTTTGAGGCAGGGAAGGGACATCCTACCCTCATCCTTTCTCTTTTAAACCTACCTATATCCCTTGATAAGCTCCTTACCCAAAGTACTTTTGTAACCTGTACGTAAAGGAACATACAAAGGCAATGAAGAAAGTGTGAGCTAGTAACAAGGGCCTGTGTAGTGCTCCAAAGGCCAGGGTGCAGCTGCCACCACCTGCCCCAACATCCCTGTTCCTGAAGGAGGACAGGTAAGACTGTCCACGGTGGGTCAGGTGAGACAGGCTGAGGCCAGCAGACCACGCCACAGAGGCGCAAGTTAACTGAACTGCACCCCTTCTGCGACAGCACAGAAACCTTTTCTGCTGAGAACACTCCATTTTATCCAAAGAAAAGCTTATTTTCCCCCAAAACAAGAATAATGAAATCACAGTTTTCTATCCAGAAAATGTTAATGGAAAATTTGTGCCCAGCTATGAATACAGATTGGAGATATTTGGATTTCTGAGGAAAGGAAGGTCAAGTCATTTTCACAGTGTGAAAAATGACGCTAACAGAGTTCATATTTCTCTGTGAAGCAATGATTGATTTTTCTTTCTGTGCCTCATTCATACAGCACTAAACATGTATAGAGAACAAACTTACACCTTTGATAAAGCACACAGATTACATTAATACATTGAAAATTAAGTTAATATTAGCATCTGTTTGAAGGTAGGCACAAGAACATTTAGCTCAATTCTGTGAGAACAGGCAGGAGTTGGCATAAATCTTATGCATCCTAAAGCTGCTATATCACAAAAAAAATCACCATTGAGATGTGCATATGTAAAATAGGAACTCATCATGTTCTGCCTCTATGGCTAAATCTCCTCTTTGGAAGTACATAAGGATTTTAGTTACTGAAAGGATGTTGTTACTCATTTTCAAGTGTGTTTGTATAGGCAATCTTTATTTTCCTACCATCTTAATTGTAATTATCAACTCCGTGCTGCCTGAGCAATTCATTTAACTGTGCAGAACTATTCTTATTAGAGTTGCTACTCCTATTTTATGAAATAAGATTAATTTAAAACAATAATCATTTCTAGAAATATATTGATAATGTATTCTTTAAGTTTCTTTAAGTAGGGGGAATGTTTTCATGTCCTGTTGAATAATCCTTCCTTCAGTAAGTTTCTCTAGACTCCTTTAGGAAACATGGCATTTTGGCATTTTTGTTATAGTGGAGTTCATAATGGCAAGCTCTTACATATCTTATGTTAGGATGTGTCCACAGCTACCTGCCAGGACACAATGAGTTTCACCACACTCAGATCCTATTAGGCTCACTATAATATCCACTTATAATATGTGGATATAATAAGGTCCCACAATGATTAGATGTGAATTGGCCGTAGGGGTTTTCAACTCCTTGTTTTGGTACCTCTCTGTATCTCAACCATGTGTCACCAAAAGCCCCAGGAATGCCACTCAGGCAGTGAGAAAATCCTCCCTGATACAGGTTGCAAACTAATGCTTTCAAGAGATGCACATTGATAATTCAGCAGTTGTGCTAGAAGTGTTTTGGTGCTTAGACTGTGACACTCTGTGACCCTACCTGACCAAGGCACAGCTCCACTCAATGTTTTGCCACTGTCAGAAAAATGAAGAGAAAAAAAGGCAACAGCAATAAGATTCTTATTTATTGCTGTCAAATAGCACATTAGCCAGGCAGCTCTTAAAACACTGTCAGGATAGTCTAAACTTTCAAAACCAGGCAAGACAGAGACTGTAGTCAAATGCTCCAATAAAGTAACTTCAGAAACAAGTAAACAAAAAGATCTACTGGAAAGCAGATGCAAATCATCTGTGAAAAGCAGAAGGGAGAATTACAGAACTAGGAATTTGGAGGGCACCACTGGCCAAAAGTACAGAGGCTTTATGAGAAAAAAAATAATCAAAACCAACTTGACTTTCAAGTAGACATTTCATTAATTAATTAGAATCATCACAGTTTGATCTTTCTCTGCCATCCATACCCCATCCTTTTAGTTTCTTTTTTTCTTGTTTTGATGTTTATGACCAATGCTTTGTTTTGCAGAATTTCAAGCAGTTGGCGATCTTCTTCTAAGATTTAAGGAACAAAACTTTATGTCATGCTTACCAACTGATTGTGAACAATGTGTCATAGGGAGTAGTTGAAGAGTTGGCCATGTGTTGCAATCCTTCCCTTTAACCAAACCAATTGCTTGGAGCTTTAGCATGGCTCTCACCATCTCCTAGCCTGGCACACAAACAATCCCTATAGTAGCTTTAACCAATTGCATGACCATATGTTCCCTATGAGTGGAACTAAAGGTCACACACAGTGTAAAACAAAACTACCAAACCAACTTTGAAACACAAACACAGACAGAAAATTGGAGTGCAAAAGCATGGTAAAAAGGCTTTTCACATCAAGTTTCCTTCTTTGTGCCGTGTTCTTTCAAAAGGCAGAAGCACTTTACAGCAATGATGTCTATACATAAGCTGCTGAAGTACTGTCTTGTCTTCAGTGATTTTTATGATGATATTCTCTAATGCACTTTACAGAAATGTAACACTAGGCAAAGCTACATTTTTGTGAAGGAAACAAAAAGAATAATATATGGCACATAGCATTAGCATGGAGGTGGAATATCAGACAACAAAAGGTGATCTTGTTTCCTTTCTCTTTTCCCTCTTTCTTCTTTTATTCTGATAAGATCACTCTGTGATGCTCATCCTTTTCAAACTCAATTTTCTGGTCACCCTATGTTTGGAAAATAAGACATTCCTGTCTTCTACTAACATTAGAACGTGGTATCTCTAACAGCCCTATTCAGAGCAGATCCTGTAGCTCTTCAGGATTAACCATGAGGGACTAACATTATTCAAGCAACAGCTTGGGTATCAATCTAGATCTTTAATACCAAACAAAGGAATTTGATGATAAACACACAACACTAAAAAGTGCAAATACTATCCACATATATAAAATAGTCCATGTCTACAGTGAAGAGGGCAGACAAAACAAACTCATAAGAGACTTTCCCCCAAGAGAAGGTTGATAAATACTTACTGTTTCTTTTCTAGTAAAAAAAAAAAAAAAAAATTATGTCAAATTAATTGCAAGGTCCTTGTGTTTTCACAAATACATTCCCAGTGAAGGTACCTGCTGTTTTTGTTCACAAATTTGATAGATTCCACAGTATTTTTGGAGCATTTTACAGGTGCATTGGGCAGGGGGGAAGAGGGGAAGTAGTAGGCTTGAGTCAGTTGCGAGAAAAACAGAAGTGTCAGCTTTCCATGGGGAGACACAGCCCATGGACACAGCTTCCTCCAAATATTTTGGCCATTAATGGATAGATCGTATAGATATGTTACATTCTAGTTTGCTATGATGTGACAAAAGTTATGGTATAGAATACACCGTTAGGCTGTCTGCCCACATATCCGTTTGACAAACTCAAACACTGCATGACCATCAGTGGTTGTGGGTGTTCATACCCTCCCAGCTTCTTATAAGAAACAAAAGCTAGTTCTGACTTAAGAAGATATTCAGGCCCTCTTAGAAGACAAGAGCACAGACCTCCCCATTTGCACTCCTTCTGAGCCCTGGAGGACCTGGTACAACTGGTACTCAATACAGAAATAGCATCAGGATAGAGCATCTGAGATGGTCCATCAAAGGCCTTTGAGAGGTCTTGGAAAGGTTCTGCTGAGAACAGTGCAAGACCATTGCAGTAATTCCTTTTCATTTAAGAGATGAATGTCTGGCATATTTATTTCATAAAGTGAGAACCAGTATCCCAAACAAATAGCTAGAATGAGTATTATTCAGTCTTTTTCCTGGCAACCAGCTTAAACGACCGTGTCTTGCTTTTCTGGGAAACCTGCCAGGTGAGCTTTGAAAGGATTGTAGTGCTGACGGCAGAGTCTGGAGGGCTCGTTCCATGCTCTAACCAGAGGTCTGCTAAAATAATCAGGAGGAGGAGGCAAGGCCTTCATCCTGCTCAAGAGAAGAGGGCTGGAGCATAATGGCATTGCCGCAGGGAAACCAAGAAGGCTATTAAGCTCACTGGGGCATGGACTGTCTTTTACCATGTGTTTGCACAGCTCTAGCACTGAGGCACCCCAGAGTAAAGTCTTTAAAAGTGGTTAAATGACTTATGCTCTTAAAATCTAGTTCCAAAAGTGAGTAGTGTAACTTCCATTTACTCCCCTCATTGGGTCTGGGGTGCAATTCCTCTCCCACTTGCCTTTTTTTTCATCATTCCTGATGAAAAAAATATTACCTAGTAACTTACCTAGATCACTTGTGACTCTGCTGCTCACAGTGTGCCTCATGAAGTTATTTCCACAGCTAGAAGAGGGGGGTGGCACCAAATGGTGTTTATTATTTTCTGATGTCACCACATTTACTGAAAATTAAATTTTGAGGAAAAAAGTGAATAACCAAACAGAATTCTTAAATCAGAATTAATCCAAGCTATGTAATGAAGAGCTGCCAAGTGAGAAATTTGCTACTGTGACTTACATATTGAACTGATTT
The DNA here is from genome assembly GCA_013397555.1 of Urocynchramus pylzowi. Lineage (NCBI taxonomy): Eukaryota > Metazoa > Chordata > Aves > Passeriformes > Fringillidae > Urocynchramus > Urocynchramus pylzowi. The sequence goes on along the minus strand of VZRH01004994.1, from coordinate 1,152,249 downwards.
AAATGACCTAATTTAGAAAAATGCATTTTAGAATGTCATTCTGTCAGTGTGGAAAACTGGTGCTGTAAACGTCAGTAATCATCATCCTTCTGATAGTATTAATGTGAATTTTCCTATTATATAGTATAGATTATTAGCGGTTTCATCTCTAAGGAAAACACTGATATTGACAAAGGGAGAATTTCACTTTGAGTGGAAAAGCCACACTTGGCAAGGAGTTTAAAAGCAGAACAGTATTTATGTAAATATAACAAGATTATAGCTGATCTCCTTGATGTTATTCTTCCATCAAATGATGGAAACATTAGAAATGTATCTGAACTATACTAAAATAGCTAAATATTGAAATGAAACCTTACAGTCAGCTACACTGAGGCAACACCTGAAAAGTCCTATTGTCCTCCCTGTTAGGAATAGATTAGTCTTTGTACATTGCCCATGACTTAAACCAGAGTTTGTTACAGATAACACTGCAAATCACTAAGGAGCAGCTGATGGAAGAATTGACCTGAGTGATGACAGACCCTTATATTGCTTGTTCACTCTGTTTGAATTTTAAAGACCCAGAAATAAAAATTGAGGCCAATGATGTATTTTTTTTAATGCAACTGAAACATAGTATTCATGAGTATATATATTTATGCTTTTTAAAAGGTAGAAGAACAATATTGCACCACTACACCCAGTTACAAGAGCAAGTCACCAAGTCAATGGTCATACTTGCAAATTAGTTTCAGGCTCCTGCAAGACATCAAAAAGAAGTCAATCGAGCAGAACCGCCAGCTACCACCTTAAAGGTATTAAAAATATAGAACAATATCTATCACCCCAATTGCAACCTTAAAATTGCATAGCAGATCATTGTTGGGAGGAAAAAAAAGTCAACCACAGACCATTGCAGTCAAGAGACTGATTATTTGACTGAGGAAAAAATTAGTATACTATGCATAGAGAGGTTTCTTTTTGGATTACAGTGACAAATGCTTCCTGATCTTTCTAAGATCTGCACACATTTGCTGATGGTTCATTCAACATCCCTTACAAGAGGCAAAGATTTTCTTAAGTAGGTGCATGAAACCACGTTGGCATTTTTAAAGGAAAATCAAAACAGTTCCTTTGGTCCTAGTTTGTGAATGTAGTTTCAAGCATAAAAGTTTCAAAAATTAGGGTAGGAGCCTTTGGGAAGGCTGTACACAAAAGAGACACAACACAGCAAGCAGATGCAAGTATCTAAACAAATTAAAGCATGCTTAGGTCAGGACAGCTACTATAGTTTTCTGCATGTTATTTTAAAAGTCTTTATTTATTTTAGGTATTTTTGCTGATAAAAGTACTTTATACCTTTCATATTAGTAGCAAAGCCACAAACTCCTGAGTACTACTGCCACTACACAAGAAGAGGCATTTTAGAGGTCAGTTTGGGTCTTAAATTTCTCAAGTCCAGTTTTATTGCATACATTTCCTGACAAGTGGGTTCCATTTTCCTCTGTCACAATATAGAATTATTTGAACATTTTAAAATTAGTTATGCTAACCTGTACTTCGAGAGCAGTCACAGTTTTAAACAATAGCTACCCATTAGAAGGAACAAGTTGGAGTCATTGAATCCTTTATACAACATTTTCGTAAAAATTTAAACATCATTTTGAGAAGCAGAAAACGTACCAGTCCAGTGATATCTGTCATTACTCATTTTTCATATGCTCAACATGATTATTCATTACTCAGAAGTGACATAGTTAAATGCTAACTCTTGCTAAAATATTGATCATAATATGAGGGGGCATATAATTTATCTGAATCAAGTGAAATATGTTTTCCTCAGCAAGATGATGAAAGCTTGTCTCATTACAGCATCATTTCTACTGAAGTTTCCACCATTAGTTAGTTTAATGACTCTGTGAACATTTTAATTGAGAAGATCCCTGTGTAAGTTGCTTATTCAAGACACATGCATGGGTTTAGATGTGAGAATGAGAGAAATGTGCAGTCAGCTGTGCCCAGCCTGAGAGTGCAGGCAGAAAGAGAACCAGGTACAACAAAGTACCCAGATCAGGAGGGGCAGGAGCATTTGGAGAGGAAAAGTCAAGGTGTTGCAAGCCAGGAGATGTTACTGGCAAGTAAGAATACTCAGGCTGGCAATGTGATGTTCAAATATGTGTTTGCTTAAATTGTTCTCACCCCTGAAAGAAAAAAAAAAATGCACTGAGGCCACTGGAAAACTGCACTGCCCTTTGAAAGTCATACCTGATAAGAAAAGGTAAACGTGGCTATGACCAGCCCTGGTTTCACTTTGAATATGTATTTTATAAAGCAGAACAAATTAACCACACTCTTTCATCATCCCCTGCCTACACATGATTCACATATGTTCAAAGGTAAAAGAGTGAACCACTCTTTAGTGTCAGCTGCATGCAGCTGGTCAGCAGATCTGTTCTAGTGGTGCTCTGCTGTCTTCTGTGGGGATGAGCTGGAGCTTTAGACTTCAACAAAGTCTGGTATTGATGGCAGGAGTGCCACACCAAAGTGGTGTGCTGACACCAAAATAACTTGTGGCTATCTTTTCCTTATATTTATAATTAATTTATCAATTAATTGATAAATTAGGGAAGGTGTCACTGCTGTAGAGTACATTCCCTCTGCCTAAGTGGAAGTGGGGTCATTCCCACCTGCACATGCACTTCTCTCAAAATAGAGTAATCTAGGAGGAAAATGGATACATGTCCTTATCTAATCAGAAAATAGCCTGGGGATGGTGAAAGATTTTTATTTCTAACTCCTAGCTACTGAAACAAAAGCTGGGAAGGGCTTGAGTGATTTGCCTGAAATCACAAAGTTTTACGTCTTTCAGTCGGAATGGCAGATCAAGCAAAGGGCAAGAAGAAAGAGCCTCAAGTTGTGCCAGGAGAGGTTTCAGATTGGGTATTGGGAAAGATTTCTTCCCTGAAAAGGCTGTCAAGCATTGGACAGGCCATCCAGGGAAGTGGTGGAGTCACTGGAGGTATTTACAAGATGTGTAGATTTGGGCCTTGGGGACATGGTTTAGTGATGGGCTTGGAAGTGTTTGGGTAACATTTGGACTTGATGATCCAAAAGGTCTTTTCCATCCTAAACAAATCTACGATTCAGCTACATGGAAGCATTACTACCACACTGCATCTCGCATTTGTGAGCGGAAAGAGCAGAGAAAGCACAGCACCTTAAAAATGTCATTTCTTTTAGGAAAAAAAGGAAGAGGGGGAATCTCTAAATATTTCTCAGAGTGCCATTTTATTAAATGTATCCAAACCTGGAAATCTTAAGCCTAAAAAAGAAGAAAAAAATTAAATCTAATACGATCCATTCTAAACAATCACACATTTTACATAAGGAAAATGAAGTGTTTGACAGAAACACTTCATAAGCAAGATGATTTACATTATTTGCACTTTGTTTCTGATTATTTGATATAAAAATACACAACCCTGCCTTCATTTCTAACTTTTTCTATAGAAGCTTTGCTGAACCTCTCTATGAAATCATGCATATGCAGGATCAAAACAGAGAGATGGGAAGTGGAATGTGCTTCATTATGGCAAGTACAGCTCATATTCTCCTCCACAACACAATTTATTAGTATCTAATAGAATTGTAATGTTTCTCATTCTACATTTTTACAGCTGCATCAAAATATTAAAGTGTGAATTGCAATTAAACTCACACAGTGCTCTTAGCATAATTTCCCTTGTATTAATACTTAGCAAACCAAGTTATTGGCGTAATATTACTCTTGATACTGGTTGTCATAAAGGGATAAAGCCTCCAAATAGTTATAAAGTATGTTTTACTGGAGAGAGAGCAGCAGTACAAAAAAACATAATGCTACTGTTGTTAATTTCTGTGGAAGAGGGTGGGGAGAGAAAGGCTTTTGACTCCTTAAATTATAGTTTGCAGGTTAGTACATCAACTCACTTTAATCTCTCTAAACAGGTAATTTACTTGCTTTCTGAAAGCACCCATGTGCAAGAAAATGCTAGTGCACACCAGGGATGATTCTAAGATTGATGGCTTGGCCCTAGTCACCAATAATGGTATGAATGCTGCTAAGCTCCATTTTAATTGTACCTGAAATATTTAAAGATTTTACAGGGGTAAAAATGAAGAGACAATATTTGTTTCCTGTAACCTCAATTTATGTGTATGGTCAGCTTAACTAAAGATTTTTTAATCAGAAGGGCTGAACTACTAATTGCAAATGACAATAGGTACATTGACTTGGGATAGAACAGTTGCAGGTGTGATATCCCTGCTTATGTTATCCCTTAGGAAATTCAGAAGTTACTTTGTATATCCCAGCTGCTCCTTAGATTTGCAGTTGGCTGTAGCTTTTTGTGATTTTTAGTTTGGAATTGAGCTCTGCAAAAATGTACTCATGAGAGAAAAGGAAAGCTTTAGTATTTTCTTACAGAGGGGAAAAAATGTGGCTAAATTAAATGCCATTAAGTAGACACAACTTTGAGAAGATTTTCTGGGCTGGATAGTTCTCTAAAAGCATCTGGAAGTAGAACTCAAATGTCAAGAATTATCTTTTTTCTGCTTCATTTTGGAACATACCAGGTAAAACAAACTTTTTAATGTTCTAAGTGCTGACCCATAGTGTAACCAGAAGTGCAGGATGGGCCAACATGTTTGATCAGGCTGTGACTGCTTACCAAGGGCTGGAAGCAATGAGGACTTGGCCATGCAGGCTGCAACCAAAAACCCAGTGAGGTTGTGTAGTCTCCTCTGTAAATCATGCCATGAAAACAAAAGACTATTTTATTAAGTTAACAATAAAATCCCAGTCTCAGGGTGATGCTGAAGGAGGTTTTCAAAGATTATCTTGACTTATTTCAGATAGGTTTGTGGTTTTGCAGACATCCAGTATGTGTTATTGATAAAGGACTCAGTTATTTCTTTCCAGCTTGCAAAGCTGTTTCTGTCAGTGGAGATTTCCCTCCCTTACAGAGGAAAGTCCCTTTGCACCATGATTAAATACCACTGGGTAGGAGAGGTGAATCTGAACAGACCCCCAGATTTAGGTCCATGCAGTTTCACACATCATGGAACAAAATATAAATAAAACAAACCTTCCAAAACTGCTGCAAGTTCCAATCCTACCTTTCATTGATGTTAGATTGTTTTAACAGATTTGGCTTCTGTCTGTGACAGTTACTGATGATAGATCCTCTGATCTGGGTAGGCTGAACATGAGGAGTCTGTATCACAGCCCACAGAATCAACAGCTTGGTGTCTGTCATTTGCTGTGTCATTCATGAACTGCCAAGATAACTGCATCATTGCAATGTGTCACACATCGCATATTTTGCCTCCCGTTTTCTTCTCCCACCCTTATGTTTTATCTCCCAGAAATTTAATCTATCCTGCCTAAGCCACCAGCTACCAGAATAGACCAAAGTGTTTGAATATGATGAAAAGGCCATTAATTGCCACCAGCCTGACCTCTCAGCAGAGGGCTGCCTCCCTTCTCACTCGGCATGGAGAGGTTAATCTCCAAAATCTGTGCTGCTGTACCCAGCACAATAATCACTTCTGAGCTGCAGCAGTGGTGACATCATTTTGCTCATGAGGATATGAGAACATGGTGAACTAAAGACTACTAAAGTAGTATGGTGACAGACTATTTAAAAAAAAAAATTGTTACGTTTTCAAGAGTCTAACCCAATGTTTATTTAAATTCAGTAGAAATTTCAAATGTGGCCCCTAATATCTTCTGCTCATCTTGGAAGGACCTTGAGCACCCAGGGCTCTTAGATAAGTTTACCCATCTAAGTCTGGCTGAAAATCAAATTCTCTATTCCTTCTCCTCTATTCCTCATGGCATGTTTCCTAACAGTATGATTTACAGAAAAATGATCAAAATATCATTAAGAAATGTCAGTACTTTCAGCTGAATTCCTTTCAGACATATAAGCAGCGTGTGGCAGGCATAATAAAGTCATGATTAGGAGTGTCCTTTAAATCACAGGCATGTGAGGCAGAGTAAGTAGATGTACCCTGTTCCATCTCTGAACTGGCTCTTAGTGTGCCTGTGAACTAATGCATAACCAGTAAATGCCTGGGCATAACTCAATTCTTTCATGCCTGTAAAGATATTCATACTTCTGCATTACCCAGCAATAGCAGTAACATCATCATTTTCTCCCTGTCCAGAAGCTGCTTCCCTGCTCAGCCCAATGTTGAGGCCAAGAAGAGGCAAAGCAGCAGCTGAACCACAGAGCATGAGAGCAGAGGCTGAGGGATCCTGGACACTAACAGTGGACACAGTTACCTCAGAGTTAGATGAGGAAAGGGCAAAGGATCTACAAGAAAGAGACATAGTACTAAAGAATGTGTTCTGCATGAGCCCCACCAATTCTCAGTCTTCTCCCAGCCCTGTTTCTGCTAACAAGCCCACACACACAAACCAAGGCAGACATGCATGTGAGAAGTGATCCATTTGTCCCACAATAATGTTACTCTAATTAGCCACTTATTTATGGCACTTAGAACTATATCAGAAAAGAAAAATACATTTCTTCATTGCCTGCTCTTTTCCTAAAAAGAAATAACAGCATGGCCTCTGTGGAAAGCACACTCAATAAATGAATTTGGGTAGCACCAGGAGCTTTTTGAAACAGTGTTTAACAGCAAGTCTTAGAGAAACTGAGAAGAGAATGTACACTAAGATAATCAAGCACATCTCTGTGTGCAGCACTAGGTTTGTGTTGACTGCTTCACATTTTGAAGGAAAAACCCATGAGACAACAGAAAGGGGTGAGCCCTCAGAGCATTATTCCAGGGAGTTATTCCTGGCTCACTTCCATAAAGGATACTCCCAGGGTGGATATTTCTATTCTAGGACACAAATACCTCATTTTGGATTCCTTTAGTTTTTTTTAGAAACAATAGCTCACCTGTTATATTTGGCAGATTGTGCCAAATCCTCTTCCCTGGGTAGACACCCTCTTTATTGTAACGAGTCTGTTCTTAGGTCCAGGTAAAAAATTATGTGACCAATCTAGACATGAATTAAAGGAAAACATGTGCATGAAGTGTTTAATGTATATATAAGACCTGTCAGGGATGCTGTGGTGTTCTAGACCTTAACCATAGCTCCAGCCTAGGACCAGTGGATGGAGAGATGCAGAAGCTTCAGTTCATTTGTGGCAACATTGCCATAAATATGCCTGTGTCACTGTCAGTCACAAAACAGGTACCCCAGGAGATTTTTGGACAAGGAAGCCCCTGATCCTCAGAAACTGTAAAGGAGTGGGGTCAATCCTATCAAAGGGTTCTCTGTGAGCCTGTTCCTTTCTCAAAACAAGCTCTTCAAATCCTAAATCCACCTATGTCTAGGTTGCCAGATTTGAAGCAGATACCAGATTGTTTTACTTCTTAAGTCTGGGCATAGCAAACAAACAAAAAAAACCCCAAACCAACTCAAACCCACAAAATAATACACATGGGAAATGTGAGCTTTTCTTAAAGCTGAAATGATTCTTTCATAAAACAAAATATTTCTGTTTGCCTACTCTTGCTGTAAATGTAATCAGTGCCAAAAAGTACATCGGCTTTCCTAGCCTCATTTGTCCAGCTTAGTCATAAAGTGGTAAAGAAGCCAAAGCCTAGATGCCAGCTAAGACTGTGGCAAAGCCACAGGCAAAGACTAGATTGTACTGTCCTTATGGTGCAAAGAGTGAATAAAGGCACCAAAAAGGGATTTGACTTATAGACAAGGTGACAGTATTTCTGAAATAAAAGATAGGGATATTTTCATGGTGACTTTTTTAGGGTCGTAAAGAAGACAAAATGCCCATTTACCAAGGCTGCGTGCTGGTGGTGCTGCTGCCAGCCCGTGAGGTGACAGCAACACTTGCATTTCACTCCCTGTGCAGGTTTATTTCCAGACACTCTGTGTTCTGGAGACATTCATCAAACGCCACCAAACTAACGTTAGCATCCACTTTAAGCAAAAGGTACAGATTTAAATGCCTCTGCTGATCTGACTTTTTCTCTCTTCTGTTCAGCAGATACATTGCTTGTTCTGCTGGACTGTTTATTCCTAGCAAACATGGAACAAATTCTTCTCAGCCTTGGAAAACAAGCAGCTTGTAGTTATTAAGACAGAAAGAGAAGCAAAAGAAGCAAACCGGGTCACTGAGATGTCAGGAAAAAAAAAAAAAAAAAGAAATTGCTTTGCTATCATGAGAGAAGGAAAAAAAAAAAAATCAAGACTGTCCCAAGTTTTGTTATAGAAGAGAAAATCAGGAAGGATCTTGAAAAGAAGGTAAGGGTTACATTACAGTGCTAATACTGTGACTTCTCCCAGCTGCCAAAAGGGATGGCAAATCCAATAGCTCATGACCAGAAATAAAGAGCAATTGTAGCTGGGCAAAAGAAAATTGATACCTTTAAATGTATAATCTTTAAATATATAATCTCTTATGCTGGTGCCTCCCAGCAAAGAACAGTAGCTGGACTGCTGGGTTTCCAATGTAAACTTATGGCATCCTGCTTAATTCCACTTTTATTTAATGCCTCTGTCCTTTATGTGGCATTAACTTTAATGTAATATTGAAGGCTTTGGGTTTTTTTTTAATAGTGTCGTAAGTGTAAATGTAATAGTTATATAACAATAACAATAAATCAAGAACATACTAGAGTCACTGCAATAACTAATAATAACATTAAGATACAGTTTATGATGTATCTAAAGTTCAGTACCTTAGAGAGTTAATTAAGTCCTAAGTTAATTGGCAATGATCTTATTTCTAGACAGGAAATGTAGCCAATTAGCTTGTTTATGCTTAAACAAGTAACTGAGGTCATAACAAGACTTTTTGGGGTGTTATTGATTGATTTGTAATTTGTTAATTAATTTTGATTGACTTTACAAGTATCCTGCTTAATTCTTTGCTTCTAGGGAGATGAAGCTACTGACATGACTGGTGGCAATGTAAAGTCACAGTCACCATTTTCAGTGTACCAAATGTGTAGTTTTCCTAACTCCACTTGTAAGATGCCACACTTATAAAGAAAAAGCTTTTGTGACGAACTGCAAATCAACATACTGTTTTTATAGCTTCATGCCTACCTTCACCCATCACAGAGTACATAGTAGCATCAGAATTGCCAAATTGTATTTAACCATTCTGACTAGCACTGCTTTGTTAATTTGTATGTTTCTATTGTTAATTGCACAACGTTACCGTCTTATTGCTTTAGGAAATTATTACATTGAAAAAATAATTAATGAATAAATATAAGAAAACCAAGCCCAGGTAATATTTCTCAGATTAGAATTGTAGGGAAGAAAACCAATCTTTTACAAGATGATCTTTTTTCATCACAGCAACATCTTGAAGTTTTTTAATTGCAAGTGGCTTCTCCCCACATAGCCTTATCCAAAACCAACCCATCAGTTATTAGACAGATTTTAAAAAACTAAACATAGCGTTAAAATTCAGCTCATGGGAAAGAAGGAGCCCAGAAGGATCTTTAGTTTGTGGCATCTCCAGTGAAGAAATTCTTTAGCTGCATAGTCACATAACATGAGATAAAATTAACAACTCATTTACCTTGCCTTCTGCCATTGGAGACCAGAATAGAGGCACAGAGCAGTAAAATGCCAGCAGTGGGTGACAGTGCAGGGGTGTGCATCTGCCTGGGACAGGCAGAGTGGGTTGCTGCTGCATATTTCTGATCCTGGAGGAGAGCCCCTCAGCAGCATGGCTCACACACCTCCTGCAATGCCCCAAGGGACCAGCCCCACAGACAGACTGTCTGTTCCATGGTGATTGTCTGGGTTACAGAGATGGCCTCTCTTTACAAGGCAGATTAACCCTGAGGTAATTGAAGGCCACAAATGATATGCAGGAAATTCATATCTAACACTACAGAATCAGAGGGGACAAATCAGTTCCAGGAGGACAAAGAGTCCAAACTGAGAAAAAGTAACAAGACTTTTCCAAGATCAGAAGCATCAACTGAGATGCTAACACTTTATAAAAAGCCAAAAATGTGCCAATATGACCACATTTGAACCACTACAGCCCAGGCAACAAACAGCAAATGATATGAAATTGAAACTTCTTTTCTGCTGTAGATACAGTATTTTTATCACTGTGGAACTGCTCTTTCCTTCCTTATCCTCATTCCCTCTTGAAGTTCAGTCCCATTTTTTTTGGTCATAAAAAATTCCATATTTCAGGAATTAATTGACAAACCAGGATGGTTTTTCCCCCTCCTTTGTTAATGGGCCTGTTCTCACTTACAAAATATTGTGGCAATTTAGAAATTATTCTTTACATTGACACAGCACTCTTCTACTTAATTATGTTTTGTTTCATTGCTGGAGTTTTCTACTTTCTTCAAGTCCCACTTCAGTATCCCTCGAGTACCACTATTTCACTCTTATTCTGATTTTGGGCCATACAATTCATAGCAAAGCATTAATTTTCAGTTTTATCATATATTCAGTGTTGAACACCCCCAATCACTCCACCCTGAGCCCCTCTGTAGCTGGATCAGTATTTCTCCAGCATGACCAGTTCCTCCAGTAGTGAAAGGTAAAAGTTATCCTTTGGATAAAGACTTCCCTTGTAAGAATGACATGGGCTGATTTATCACACTTGTCTACTCCTGCAGAGCTAGCACCAACTTCCTAGATCTAACTGCTTCCAAAACTCTCACTATTTTGGTGGCAGCCACCCCAACATTGAGGGAAGACATTTATTCACATGTGCTGAGATTTAGTCCAGAGCTTCATTTGTGTTAAGGTAGATTTATTGCCTAAGAATCATAGGACCAGTTCTAGTCTGAAACTTGCCTTTATTGCCACTCTTATGCAGAATGCAAATCCACAACCATTTAGGAAACTAAATCAAAGTATGATGCCCCCAGTTTTACTGTGGGAGGGTTCAGGAAAAAGTGAGCATTTTGTAAGGAAAAGCTGTGGGGGTTTTGTCCTGCTTAACATCATTTTCCCTACTCTTATGGTGTGTCTGTCACAATTTCAACCTTGAAGCTTCAGACTTTGCCATGAGCACTTATACTTTCTTTCCACACTTGCAGCCTAATTTTAAAGTATTAGGGTGAATTTTTATTTCAATGGAGAGGGAGAGTGCTTCCTTGCTTATCTTTCAGCTTTTGTGGTACAGACACCTTCCACCTAGCAATCTTCTCCCTCCACCTGACACAGGGGAAATCCCCCATATCCAGAAATAAGGTCAACCCTCTCCTCACCAGGAATTTTGCTTTTCCTACAATCCAAAGCAAACATATTGAGAGCCAATGTTCTGAGGTGGCCCTGTCTGCAACTTTATTTTATACTGCGACACAACCAAACATCTTTTTCTAGGCTGGAAAATATAATCATATAAAACTGTCATGGTTTAAAAACCAAAATTACTCAGTCAAATATAGTTATAAAAATAAAATACACTTTAAAGAGAAATAACAGTAATGTCCTCATGCTGTTTAAGAGCTAGAACACAGATAACAAGTGGTTATCAAGATTTTATTGTCATATATATAGATACAAAAGTTCAATATGCAACACATTTAACTCTCTTTAAGCAGGCTGAAATAGGTCATTAAGTAGAATGACTAGAGAGAAATCCTTCACAAGTTTATTCACAGGGGTAAAGCCTGACCTCAGATGTACTTGCACTGTGCAATGCACATCAAAACAAAGAAGCCCAGACTGGCACAGGAACCCAGATCCAGGGGGATGAGCTACATGTGTGAGACACCTCATCAGTGCTCATTAAGGTTTATTGGCTGTGACAAAGCACTCTGGCAGCACAGCCCCACGGGGCTGGTATTTCACTGCTGGAACTGGGGGCAGGTTGGGCCCAGTGTCTCTACACACTTTTGGGTCAGGGTTAATTTAAGTTACTCTTGCTCCCCATACACCATTTTACATTACAGAAATATTAATATTCCCATGTTCTTGAAGGTAGGGTCCAGCACAAGGTGCTACTGCTAGGGAACAAACCAAAGCACTATGAAAAAACTCAGCAGTGATGGCAAATTCTTCTGGGTACCTTTGCTCTCCATGCCAGGCCACGACTTACATTGCCCTCTTTGGACAGCCCATGCAAGACAATGCAATAGAAACTTCTGCCCTGAATTTTATGTTCTACTTCAAAATGTATGTAAGTTATGAAACTGTTATGCCACCAATTTTTCTCTTTTCCTGGTCTATGCTCTTTGGAGACAAGACTGCCAGTAGCATTTCTGCAAACCTCTCTCTTCTTGCCTAGTCAACATATACTCAAAAATATATTAATAGCCACAATCCTCAAGTACTCATTTCCATAAAACTAGGGCCAATGGTACCTAATCTTACATGCCACCTTTTTTTAACAGATATCAAGTGCTCAGAAAGCACTGCAAAGATTTGGTTGTTTCCTAAACAGTAATGCCTGCACTGATGCTGTTTCTAGCACATGTGAGTTTGTGCTTATTCATCTTAATTACAAGTGGGACTTCGAATAAAACAAATTAAATTCTGATGAGCTATGCAACTCTTAACAAAACTAATACCCTGCTCACAAATGCCATGCAATTTATGAGTAGTGTCCTCTGGGTAACAACCAAGACGAAATGAAGAGCTACCAACAGATAAGAAGTTAAAGCAGATTGGCCTAAATTTGATTCTGGGGTTTTGGTTGGTTTGGGTTTTTTTGGTTTTTTTTTTTTTTTTTTAATTCTGTGTGGTTTTAATAATTGTGACTAATCATTGGTCTTTACATAAATGTGGGGAGAAAAGGCAGGATTATCAGGATCATGTTACTTCATGAACAGAAAAAATATATAGGTAAGCTTCATCAAATACAATCTGTTCCCAGAAATCATAATTTTATGAACTTGTAGCAATCTCATTTTATCGGCCATTCACTTGTGTTGCTGGTGATGAGTGTATGAGCAGCACATGATCATTCTGCCAGAAATAAGTGTTAGCCCTTTTCTCCAGCCCTGTATTAGCCAATTCTTTCCCTCCCCTCTCTTGGTTATGGTTTGATACTTTAATTTCAGAAGTTTCTGGTTCGTTGAAGATTTTTGGTTGGGTTTTTCTTTTGAGGGAGCAAGGCAGAGGGGGAGGAAAGTTCAGTTTATAAGCTAATGGTCTTGTTATCCAACCCATTTCCCCTGTCCTGTTTTCAGTTGTTACAGTCATATACAGCTGCCCTCTGCAAATTAATATTACCATTGCCATGCTTCAATGCTTTGTATTTCCAGCCCCTTTAAACCTCTTACTTTTTGAACAGTGTTGTGCAATAACATATTGAATAAATGAGTAACCACTTCATACTGTTCTTGTATTTATGAATAGCCAGAGAAATTTCTTTTTTGACAGTGAATGAGAAATTAGATGTACTTTAAAGGCTTCTAAAGTATATTTTCAGTTGCTACCAGATGAAATCAAAGAGACAAAATTACTTTTTCCTACTTAAATATTTCATTGATTTTTCTTAGAGCACCGTGCTCCCTCCTCTGTCTCCAAGGCGTGCATGATGATTCCCTGCCTATACCACAAGGCAGCCTTTATAGATCTAGACCTGATCAGAGTGTTTATAAAGAATGACCCACAGTAATGTTAAATGCATTTTAATGCTCATATTCTACCTGTATAGTGTACTGCCCAGGAACTTCATAACAGAAGAACTGAATTTTATTCTCTGCCTGACAGGCATGTCTACAAGAGCTGTGTCTGCAGTGCCAAATTACACCCATATTCTGGCTGCCCGTGGCTTCACACACCCCATGCACATTAATTGTTGCAACCAGAAACAAAATTGAGAAAGGCATGTGGGACTGTGCATGAAAAGGGGGGCACACTTATTGAAATTCATGTACTGCTCTGCTTGATTCCCCAAGCCACACGTGGGAACACTCAGCCATAGGCAGCTGCATCACTGTCTCAGGGAGAAGGAGGAACTGGGGCAGAACAGTTCCACTGTGTGGTTTCACTGTTGGTCACAGCTTTTCAGACATGCAAGGCATAAACCAAGAACCTGGCCTGTTGGGTTTCAGTGCCAGCAAACACAGAATAAAATTCTCCTAGATGTTCTGTGGCAACTCTGTACCAATTGATGTGCAGTTAATCAGACCACAGCTATTTTCTAAAAGTAAAATGCAAAGCCTTCACAGTTCTCATCACATAAAAGCAAAAAAAGCTCATGTATTCCTCAAAACTGAGATCAAACTGTGTCCCCCAGATGTGCCACCAACCTGCCCAGCATTTTAGTGACAAATTTCTTTTGTCTCTTCTACACAAAACCAGCAAAACACAGAATTTTTAAACCAAAAAGAAAAAAAAAATAAACAAAAAGTAAGTTCCTACTGCAAAGAAAGACCACACACAATTACAGCAGCACCCATGTAAGTCTGCATGTGTGCTTTGGCTCTCACCAAAGCCTTGCACAGCCCTTTGCTGGTGCTGCTGCCTTAGAAGCACTGGTTATTTCAGCAGGAGACTGCACAGGGGCCATCCCTACCTCAGAGTGGGCTTGAAAAGAAAGATTCTTTGATTTCAACAGCCCATTTCTTAATTCTTAGCAACTGGTGTAAATCAGGAGCTCCATTCCAGTTGCTCCAGTGTAAAACCACTTTAAAGGGCAGATCCAAGTCTAGTCTTTCAACATGCAGAAGCACCTGGACTCTGTCCAGGCTGGACTGGTTGGCTTTCTGCAGTTTGGAACTGAAACAAGGAGAGAGCTGCATTTCACACAGTTCCACTGCTCATCTCACTGAACCTGACAGAATACAGCCCTCAGGGAGGTTACAAGTACACTTTTTTCCTGGTTAGATTGAGTCTCACAAGTGCAGATAACTTTTTAATATTTTAAAATACGTTTTGAATTACAATTGTAATTAAGCAAGGAGATTTTTTTCACCATAATCACATAAAATGGCCCAAGCAATTTAGTGTTCTAATTTTTATATTCATAGAGCAAATATTAGACTGTCCAGTTACATTATTGAACAATAGATAACCCTAGGTCACGCTGTATATTCTATTTAAGAAGCTCTATAATAACAAATACTAAAAAAATATTATTCTAAAATTACAGGGGCTTCCATATAATTTTTCTTCTGGCTTGAAATTGTAATTCTAACAGGAGAATAAGCCAATTTTTTTTCCTCAGCATTTTCAAACCACTGCTTCAGGACACTGCAACCCTCAGACAATCACATATCTTCAAAGTAGTTACTTAATATTTTTATATTTAGGCCAGACCCCTATGAACCCTTTAGTCCAAAACTAGAGGCATGGTGTAAGATTATGCATGAGTTTCATCCCTAATTTAAAAATATGAAGCCAATTAAATATATATTTGTTCACCACAAATTAGGAAAAAACATCATTCTGCCACTCCTATTTCAGATCTCATTTCATAAGCAGTCCTTACAAACATTTATCTACTTTGTGATAGATCATGTTTTTTGATGATCCCAAACCCCCAAATTTTCCATAAATGTTTCCTTGAGCACTCTGCATCAGTTCTGTGTTCATACTTAACTGGCTTCTATCATACCACATTCTTCAAAAAGCAGCTGCTTTCCTGTCTTTGGTGTTTTAAAAAAACTAAAACGAGACTTAACACTTTTAATTAGATGTTTAATTCATGCTTTTGTGAGCTATTTCCTTCCAATCTGAATTTTGTCACACAACTATAATGATCTTTCAACTGCCAATTTAATTTTTTTTTTTTAATGCTAACCCAGTGTCTCAAAGAACGTGTATTGCACAATTTGGTAAAGAATTTGAAAGTGAAAGTCTCATTTGTGAGTAAAGTAGGAACGCCTAGTAACTGGCACAAGCTGTGGCTGTAAAAATATGCAATGTTCAGAATGAAAACCCCTCCAAAACCAAGGGAACAGTTTAAACACATTTCATAGGGCATACGGTAAATACCAAGTTTAAGGGACTAGCTGAAAGAGCAAATTGAGCAGACCATGGCTCTTACTGATGAGATACAAGTATTGTACTACTACTGCAGTTTCACTTTTAAAGAAGCAAATGCAGCAATACTCCTCAAAAACCAGATGAAACGTGAGTCAGCTGTTTGACGAAGGTGGCAAAGAGGAGCCCAGTTTCCAGAAGGAGCTTCCTCTTTCCACCTTTCCTGGCAGTCAGCACATTCACAGCATTGCTTTCCAAATCCTTCAGGAGCAGCTGAGTATCATTCAGCCAAATTATGTTCCCATTAAGAAAGTAGTACATACCATGCCTTTTTCTCAGCTGTCAGTTATTGTTTCTCATCACAGGATGAGGGTGAGCAGGATTTGGCCTGTCCTCAGGACAGTATATTGGATTATCATTACTGGTAATGACAATGTTCTGTAGGCCAAGAGTCCTTGTTTTGCTGCACCTAGTGCTCAGGCCCAAAATGAACAGCCCTGATAATCCTCTTGCTAACCTGGCAAACCTGCTCACCCTCCTTTGAGCTTGTTGTACCTGTACAGAGCCCACTGTGCACACTTGGGTGAGTCTCTTCAAGCTATCAGACTTCAACTGGGCTTGACAGCAAACCCCATGGCTTGCCAAGACTCAAGCCCTGAGCTGAAGACAGCTTCTAATCCTTAATGGAGACAGAATTTTGAGGACTTTGCTGAGATACCCAAGGTTCTTTGAACTGCTGGTTCTGCCTAGACACTATGATTCTCCTTCAGAAAAAGTATTTCTACATCTATGCTCATATAAACAGATTAAGTTACCTTTGGATAAGTTGGTTAAGAGTTTTTGCATGCTTTTAAAAAGTGGCCTTAACATCTAAAATACATGCAGGCTCAGAAAAGCACAGTTCTGCCTACAAAATATGCAGTGTCCTAGTGCATTTTGACAGTCTGAAAACCCCAGCAAAACAACTGTGATCCAAAAGTTGTGCTCAAAGCCTGGCTCTGCCAGAACTGTATTGCCAAGCAAAAGTTGGTGGCCATGCTTCTTCACCATTCCTCCTTTTATACAGACCCCATCACCTGTACTTCAGCTGGCAGATCTGAGCCTGCATTCAAATGTAAAATTGTGAACTATGATTGCTTGTGCTGCAGAACTGCCAAAACAGGCAACAACTGCAGCAAAACCCCCACTCTTAGACCAAAGCATGTAGCAGGACAGGGACATTGCTGCTGAGTACTACCTGGCCTTGGATGCTGGTAAATATTGCCAAAATAACTAGCAAGTGCTGTTTATCAGTGTGGACACTCACAGAAGGTGAGATATTATCAGCACCACTAACCAAAGGTAGGAGAAGTGTGACAGGCAGCCTGGACAGCCTGAGAACACACAGGTTCATACCTTGGCTGACCCTTCTCTCCTTAAGGCAAGGTAAATGGGTCACTGTCTGAGGAGCCATATTTGCATTGCTTCAGGTAACACCTTAGGTCACAACTTGAGAACACCAACAAAAATCTGTATCACAATCAAACCCTTAAATAACCAGAATCTTCATTTCACTCCAGGTAACTGTGCAAAGACCCGCTGCATCAATAATTTATTTACTTACATATTTACTCAAGTCAAATTCTTGGCAAAAGCAAGGTCAAAACCTCAGCAGGCAGTGGGGGAGATGCTGCAGAGCTTGAGTGCCCAGTAGAGATACACACATCCAGAGGCTGGCAATCAACCCCTCACTGCAGCTGGTGACTACAGGCTTGAGAGTGCATATTGTGCACACACACAACACATCTTTAAATTTGGCTTTCTCATCTGGGTGGCTGAGTTCAGAAAACCACTCCAGACACCTCTCAAAGTGTTTTCTCAACTGGGAGCCTAGTTAAGTCACTTCAGGGGGAATTTAAATCAAAGATGGTTTTCTGCATCCAGCTGAAATGGATTGTTTAGTGATTACAGAAATACAACCCTTCAAGAGGGCTCAGGGTTCTGTGGAGAGGTAGAAAGGCTGGGAGTGGTCTGCATGAAAGAGAGTAAATAGTTTTGTGGGGGGAAAGGCATTTTTCTCTTTTAGCACTGCTACTAATGAAATAGCAAGAGCACCTTACAAGAAAAACATGCAAACATTAGACTGCTCTGAATTATGCAGTTTGGTAAGAGATAAAATAATAATCAGCTCACCATCAAGACCAAATCCCCAAGCTGCTTGTAGGATCATGATCGGGGCGGTGTTGAGTCACCTCCTGTGCGCTCCTCTGGAGCACGGCATTCCCGGCATACCAGGGCGGCAGCCGGGAGCGCCGGTGCCCGCCACAGCCACTTAGGAGGCACATCTCGAGAGACCCACAGCTTCTCCTGGCTTCCAGTCACCTCTAATTCCTTTATTTCCCCTGGAAGTACTCCCCTCCCTCCCTCCCTCCCTCCCTCTCACACCTGTGAGAGGCTGAGGCTTGCAGTCACTGATGGGATAGTTCACGGCCAGCTGGGCTTTCATTTGTGGGTACAGGGAGGTGTCATTAGCTCGAGGAGCCCTCCCTGGCTGAGTGTATTTAAGGAGCTGTTGCAGCAGTTCTAGACTGCCTGATAACCTCTTTGTCACCTCCCCAGGTGGCTGTAATAAAAGTGGTTCAATTTTCGTTAGAAGGGCAGGAACCTGCAAAAAAATTAAATATGTCAAGTTAGTCCAGTGTGTGAAGACTCCAGGGTAATTTGCTTCCCTTTATAAACCTGAACTTGATTTGCTTAATTTCTTTCTAGATGAACCTGAACACTGGCTTTCAACTCTTATGGCCTCTTATTTATTTTTTTAGACAGTTCATCTCTTCAGACACAAATCATAATTATCAGAGACTGGAGGGAAAGAGCCCAAATTCAAATGAATACATACATACATATGTGCACGTGTATATTAAACTGCTGCCTGTCAAAGCTGGAGGGAAGCTTTTAAATATACTCATGGAGAATGTCAAGCAACATGAAGCAACCTAGTTAAACACTCAAAAATCTGTCCTCCCTTTCGTTTGGCTCCTGATTTATGTCAAGCTGGAACAAATGATAATTACACAAGGTTATTAGATTTATTTATGATATAAATATGAAGTGTATGCATTTAGTAACCTTCAGACTATGAAACACAGATGGAAGTACACCCATAAGTTCCAAACCACCTCATTTAAAACTTATGCAAAGCACACCAAAAAGAGAAAGCATGAGAAAAAGACTCAAGTGTCAGTACTCTCCCCGAAGCACAAATTTTCTCTGCAAGCCATATTAGCACAAAACTGCTTGAAGGCAGAGACTGGCCGGTATACAAAAACGTCAAGCTCATGTTTAATTTTCGTCAGATCTTAAGCCAAACCTCCTGCAGACGGATTAGTCTTACAGCTGTGAGAAGGCATTACCCCAGCAGGACACGAACACCCCCTGCTAAGGAGGGTGAACCCCCTCCCAGCGCCCCCTCCTCCTGCACCGCGGGGAGCACACGGGGACAGTCCTGCCAGGAGCCACCGCTGCCGCGACACGGCCCGCGCGTCCTGCCAGCCTGCCGGGCTCACCGCATCCTGTGCACACACGCGGGTGTCGGGCTGCCCTGGGGCACAATGTCTGTCTGCCCGGGGAGTTTCCTCTCGCCTAATCATTCTCCTCCCTTTCTCGGGTGGCATATCGCTGTAAAAAACTTCTCTGAACATATCTACACAACGAAAATTTCCAGGAAAGTGGCAATGCTGTTAGTAGTTCTGCCTGTTCTCAACCTCCTTTGCAGCAGAGAAGTCTAATAGTGAATGTATTCGACTATAAATAACAATAAATTTCACACAAAGAAAATTAATATTTTTATACATCTTAGTTCAACTGGCTCCAGTTTAATTCTAAGCCCTTCATTTGAGAAATCAGTTGTGAGGTTGATTATATGTCAAAATATCCAAGCCAATGGATCATCTGCCCAGGGAGGTGCTGGAGTCACTGTCCCTGGGTGTGTTCAAAGAAAAGACTGGACATGGCACTCAGTACCATGGTTTAGTTGATGAGAAAGTGCTAGATCTCAAAGGTCTTCTCCAACCTAAGTCATTCTGTGATTCTGTGGTTCTGTAATGTTGACGCTATTTCAAGAACAAGCGGAAAGTGTAAGTTAAAGAGTTAAGACCAGTGAAGAACAGAACATTTGAATATTATCTTCTACAGGTGACTAAAGATCTAATTGCTGTTAGTAAAGGCAAACCCTTTTTGTCAGAAAGAGTGCTTACTTCAGTGGCTGCAGATTAAAACACTCTAGTTAGTTCTTTTTTATATTCAGGAAAAAAATTAGCCCATAAATTCTTTTATGCTTTCATTGAAGATATTTTTGGAACTGCAAAAAATTTCTCATTACATATAATACACTAATACACTACTGTCTGCTTTTTTTTTTATTATTTTTACCTTAAAATTATGTCTAAATGGGACCATCCAATTATGTCTGATTTAATGTTCTAATGTAATCCTGTGTGATTACAAGAAAGGTCTCGGGTTATTTAACAAGTGACATTTTGGATTTATTACAAAAGCGTTATTGGAAGTATAGGACCTGTGGGGAGCCAATTAAACTTTTCTGGACATCATCTGCTTGGCAGTGTCCTCCTGCCACCCATATAGCCCCTTGCCTGTGAAACTGGAGTTTAGTTTAGGGCTGTATCCTTTCAGAGAGCACAAGAAGAAGGCTAAAGACAGATTTCAGTTGTTCCCATTACTGACCCTGTCAAAATGACCACCCCATGGAAATAGTCAGGCCACCTTGCCTATCCCAGAGAGTCAATGCCAAGGAGAGAGTTGGCCTGAGTAAATATGTAAGTGAATAAATCTTACAAGCCAAAGAAGTGAAGCACCTGAACCAGGTTTACTCCCTTTTGTGGATGTGGAAGCTGAAATTATGCCCCATCCATTCTCACTATTTCAGTGCAGAATGATGAGAATCCATTTAAGGCGGGGCAGAGTGCTACTTGGTGGCTGGAAAGGATGTGTGAAGAAGGTTGACCCTGGCTGGGCTGAGTAGAGAGCTGCTACAGCTGGCAACTAGAAAAGCTGAATTTTAATTGCAAATGAAAAATATTTGTTCAGTGATAGACATGGAACTATGTGACGACTGTTACAGAGTCATTTTCAGGAGTGGAACTTGCACTTGAAATTGGATTTATTAGAAATTTTATAGCTCTATTTCTCATCATGAGATATTGATTTTTTAGCTAGATATAAATGAGTTAATATAAAAGGGGAAAAAAATCCTAAACTTTATCATAGTGACCAAGGTGATGTCTGCTATAGAAGCCTCATGCTCAGGTAAACTAGAGTTGCTCAGTCCTGCCACAGCAGTCTTCATGTGGCCAGGCCACACAAGAAAAGTTTCATATCACTCCAGTGAAGCCACTTGCAGAAGTAGGATAAGCTTTCTAGAAGAACTGCAATTTTAGCAGAATAATTCTGTTTATATAGCAGCTTTCACTGCTACAATTATGATGACTAGATATTACACTCCTCTCTCTCTGCACCTGAGAGGATTCATTCCTGGGCCAACAAAACCTTCAGACCAGGCCAGAAGCAAAAGTTGAGTTAATTAGAATACAGATGAGCACTTTATAACTTACCTCTGTTTTGCCACTCTTATTACACAAGCAAAATGAAAGTCATCTCATTATCCTAAAACTGTACCAGCACTCAGCTTCCTGCTACTGGTTTCTAGGTGGAAACCAGCTGCATTGATGGATGTAATGAAGAATAGACAGGTACAGACAAGGAGAGATCCAGGGAGTGGCCAGTCATCACAGGAAATATTATAATCTTTTGATCTCTTGCTGTATCCAAATCATTTAAACATTGCAAATGAGAACAGTATCATATGAAAACTCTCACTCTGCCCTGATGTGCCTTGCAACCATTTTTATGTTCCCCTTCAGCCCTCAGAAGTCTTATGCCCATGTTATTTCTTTATTGCTTGTTTGTTTTTCTCTCGTTCACTGCAGTCCAGCTCTGGCTGTGTCAGGCATAAAGCAGAATGCACAGCACACTTTTTCAAGGCATTCAAGCATGAACTATTTTTCACTCTGGATTCCCTCTGCCCTGTTTTGCTCCATAACTTCTCCCAGTGCAGTGATCAACCCGTCCTCCAATCGGCTTTACAGCCTCCCCAGCAATACTGCTCCATAGATCAGTCCAGGTTGCTGCAGGATCATGATGGTTTTATGCCTCCAGCCTGCCACTTCCCACTGCCCCTAACTACCCAGTGAGTGGAAGTCCCAAGGTTGTTTGTAAGCTGGTGTGTGTAATACAGCCAGCAGGCTGGCCTGGGTTGTAAATTTGATGTATTTCATACTTAAGTAGGACTGTCAACTTTTAAATCCATTCCTTGCTAAAAATAAAAGCTACATAATAAGCCTGATACTGTAGATCACTTTAAACCAGATACTGTAATCCCCACTTGAGACAGATACATGACCTATTAAATTAAACATAGATTCCCTGAAATTACATGCAGAACCTCTCTCAGATCAGACCGACTCCATTACTTTACCCTGTAAATAGAAATATTGAACTTGTATATGTATTCAGACATGATGTATATAGTCACTTACCAGCTTTTGTATATGCATGCTGCATTAGCAGAGGTGTGCCTTGAAACAAAAACAATCTTAACAACATTTTCAAAGCAAAATACCTGATACCATCTTTCTAAATATGTACTTAATTTTGTTAACAAAATAGGTATTTTTCTGAACAGGTGACATCAATGGCAGCTGAGGAAAAATAAAACCATCTATATTAAGGTGCCGATAAATTATTTTGAAGATGAACATTTGAAAACAGATTTTAACAATGACAAAAATCAGAGGTTAAAACCTTGGGAATGTCCTTATATTTGAATAGTCCCACAGTGATTTTTTTTTTTTTTTCCTGGTAAAATGCATATTTCTGTAGAATTTGCAGCTCAATAAACTCTGTTGTTGTAGTTGTATTTTGCAACTTTCTAGATATCTTCACTCTGTTACTGAAGGGTAGCTTTGGTGATCCATGAGATGGAAATGTTGAGGAGAGCACCAGGAAAGAGCACAGCCTTGTGACCTGGTGCAGAGAAGGATCTGATCACACCAAGACTTCAGCCTTATTTTCCCAAGATGGGACAGAAGAATGAATACTGACTTCATGTGGATTATTGCAGAAGGGAAGAAACAGGTAATGCATATTTTCTGCCTGTGTGGCACCTACTTAGTGAGCTTTAGCACTGGACACTGCATTATATCATTATGTACAGGGTTAAACCAGATTACTGCTGAGTACCCACACCCAGCATTTCACAGCTGCTCTCTTGCTTTGGCACACAATCAGGGCTTTCTTCCAACATAGCTCAGCAAAACTGCTACCTCCGTGTCTTGCAGCAATTCTCATTTATTTATTCAGATTTATCACCACACCTATCAAGCTCTTTGCTTTTACATGTTTCCTTTCTCTCTCTTTTTTTTTTTTTTTTTTTTTTTTTTTCCTTCTCAAACTTCACTGCCTCAGCTGTTTTTCTGAGGACTTACTACAAAACTGGGGCCTTTTCTACTTTTTTGGAGTGCAGGAACAACTCTGCTACTTCCATATAAAGCTCCAAATTGGGAATGTCAAATGGAATCAACAGCATCTGTAACACAAGCAGCCAGCTGACCAAACAAATAAATAAGCGAAAAACTAAGCAGGTTATGTGAGGCCACCATTCAGGTGGATGCAAAAAATAACGCTTATGCTTCTAGAATGAGGATAAATCAAGATGCTGCAGTCTGTAGCAATATTAGAGGGGTAGTAGTTTCCCACACAGTAAAATGAACTTCTCTTAAGCAATTCCTGCAGTGGATGAGTCACTGTCTGTCTTGGCTGGTTTATTCAGAATTATTTCTGTTCAGCAAGAATGGAGGAGAAATATTTTTCTCCCCGGTCTGTGAGCCCTCAGATTTGCCAGACCTGTGCTGATGCAATGCATTCCACAGCCCCACTCCAGGTACAGTCTCAAAGAGTCTGTCTGTCTGTAGTTTTCCAAGCAGCCTGTCGATGCTAGAAGCAAGGAAGCTGAATGTAAGCTGTTGGGTTTTTTTTTCAGGAAGCCCTGCTCCTGGGCACGAGGCTGTTGAGGCAGGAGCAGCAGTTCTGTGACTGGGGAAGGCAGCTGATGGCAGTGGGATGTGTGATGCCTGTCTCAGAGGTCACAGCTTTGGGGAGTAGCTGTGACTGGGAGGAGTTGAAGCCATTCTTCTTCGAGGAAGTGTGAAGCCAGCCTATATATTGGTGAAGCCACTTCAGGGATATGCTTCAGCAGAAAGACATGACAAGCTGTGAATTACAGTGCATTAATTCAAGCCTAACATATTGTCAAGTATGGGGCCAAAGGGCTAAGAGCCATCCATACAACTAGGTGTGAATTAATTCACACTGGTTCACACACTGAAGTGTCTTATTGTGATAATAGATTTAATACTCCTAAAATGTTATTTTAAAATATCTATATATTATTAATTAAGGTGTAAGACTTATTCCTCCAGAACACTGAATTATATCTCAATGAAACCATTGCTCAAAATTCTTATTAACCCAGAAGGTCACTCAATTTCTCCTGCCCATTTCATAATAATAAATAGTATAAACTGTTCCGACCATTCCATCTCTTTGTTACAGGAACTATCACCATCAAAAGGGGAATCCCTCTTCCTGTATGTAGAATTAATGCTCAAGTATGTGGTTGGATAAATGTTTCCTGCGTGTAGATGTTCAGCCATACATTTCTGGATTTCTCTTTGATAAGTGCTGGTTACCACTGAGTGATTATGTGCAAAACCTGTACCAGGAGGAAAGGTGCCTGTACACAAGTGCTAATCAATGAACTTTGCTACCCATCAATTCATATTTCCAAAGTGCTTGCATTGAAATGAAAGTCATTATGGCTATGCCAATTAGTAAGAAAAACACACTGGGCTTTTGTCTCTTGCCAGTGGAGGTCAAGGTACTCTAATTTTAACAGGATGTCATCCAGAGAGGAGCTGAAAAACAGATTGGGTGGAGCCCAGCCCTGAGGAAAGTTTATTAAAGCTGATGGGAACTGCCCAGAGTAGGTCAAACTCATTCTCTTCTATCAGGAATGAGTTTGGTCTCCAGGGAACAGTTAAATATTAAATCCATTTCTGGTTTTTGTTTTGTTTTGTTTTTAACCGAGTCTTGGCTTCTGAGCTGTTTATAAGAGAAAATGATATAGTAAATTATGTAAGATAAATGATACAGTCTGGCAGTGTGAGAAATCTACTATTCGTAACTAATTCTAATTTTTTAAGCTACTGTATGTCATAGCTAAAGCAGCACATGCTATCACTGAGCTGTCTTGGAGATTTACTACTTGTGTTAGTGTTTCATCTGTGGTTTGTTTAAAATGTTTGGGGGGCTTGAGACTGTGGCACTGTGCTGAGGCTGTGAGCTGCATGTGAAAGGCTGAAAATGCCCTTCTGCATTTGGGTGGTGAGTGGAGAGGTCTGCTGTGGAGACAAATTGAAGTAAATGACCAACAGTCAGTTAAATGCTTCTCTGTCAAAGAGAGCTGTAGCAGGGTGTGACACTGGAAGACCTTGGCATGGGTGAAGACAGGATCTTGAGGACCTGAAGGGAGCAAAGGCAGCCAGATCTGAGGCTCAGTACAAAAGCAGCCACGAGAACAGCTGCCCTCCACACCCTGGCTAAGCAGACCTGTCTCCTCTTAAGACAGAAGGCTTCCCAGTAAAGGTTTTTACATTTTATTGATCTTTGTCTTTTATCTTCCTCTGCAGCAAACCTTTCCAACAGCACAAACATTTTATTAGACAGTTACAGCATTGTGGCTGCTGTATGTTCCTTCCAGAGCACACCTTTTCTGTGCCATGCTGGTTTTGCCTTACAAAGCAAGTTAATAAATTATATAGTAATGAGCTTTGATTGCTTCACGTTCAAACTGCACTCTCCCAGAGGCTGTGTTACCCAAGATATTAGCAGAGAGAGCTGCTCTGACCTTGTTTAGTGGGCAGGCAGGAGCAGTGCTGAGGTGCAGCCCCTGGAGCATAGTGAAACCATTGTCTCCTTCCAGGACAAGCCACGGAGCCTGAACCACAGGAGCGTACCCTTGGATGCCTGTTGGCATTGCAGTTCTGCTACACAGTGAAAGGAGACTGTATCTGAGCATCTGGGAGAAAAGCCTCTGACAGGTTTATTTGATATTTTTACTGGAGACCATACAATTACTGGAATACCTGGATTTATTTGAATGGAAGTATTATAGAAATATTCTCTCCAGTGGTTTCCTGCACCAAGAGGAAATTTCATTTTGCAGCCAAAATTTTGTCAGAGGGTCACAACCTCTTTCTCAATGCTGAAAAACTGTTGGAACTCACCCTGTAATAAAATGAA
Source organism: Urocynchramus pylzowi (assembly GCA_013397555.1). Taxonomy (NCBI): domain Eukaryota; kingdom Metazoa; phylum Chordata; class Aves; order Passeriformes; family Fringillidae; genus Urocynchramus; species Urocynchramus pylzowi. The sequence goes on along the minus strand of VZRH01004994.1, from coordinate 1,125,899 downwards.
AGTCTTCCAAAGAGATTAACCCCTTTCAGCCTATGATGGAGTGTCCCTACACACTGATGCTGCCCAAGGCTGGTACAACATGTTGGGCACTTTCTCTCTCCCTGAGAAGGGCAGCATCATCACCAGGACCCGCTCTGGGGCTTGATGAAGGGCAAGACAGGCACAAAAGGTAAACACAGACATGAAATGTATGTTAATCCCATTTCTGAAAGCAGCAAACTCCTGGTGAGAGAATATTTCTCGAACTCCTGTGCTGGCAGACTCCAGGGGCTTTAGAGAAAGAGCATCACAGCTAGGGGTGAGGAATAGGGGTACAGGATCCTGACTTGTGCAAAGTGCAGTCAGCGTTTGTTTTCTCATGGAATTACTTCTGGTTGCTATCTTCTGAGCAAAACCTTTTAAACATGCAAAACATGCAGCTGAAAGGGGAATTCAGAAGTCCTGGTCTGCACACTTTGAAGTGAAACTGAAAGTTTTGGGTTGGAAATCTCAATGACCTGGTACAGCCTTGCCTATCCTTTCTGTGGAAGCAGCTGCTGTGGCCATTTCTGTGCTAGAGTGAATAAAAACCATGAGCTAGGGTCAGAAAAAGCCTGTTTCCCCTTTTTTTTTATTTTCCAGAGTCTGAATTGCCAGATGAGATCAGAGCTAGAGGCCACCTAGACCAGTTTCCTGTCTCTGATAGCAGCCAGAATCAGATCCCTTGGATAAGAAATCTCAGTTCTGGCAAAAAGAGAATAATTTAACCCCTCCCCCGGCCCCCCTCCATGGGCTCATCTTAATCTTTAAGAGTGGGAAAGTGTTTGAAACTTTGAGGTATGAGCTTTTACAACCTTTCTACGACTCTCTTAGCATTAATTATCATAACTCTGGCACCTCTAAAAACTTGTAACATTTGGCACTGTGTCGAGAGTAAGGCATATTGGAAGAAGAGAACAGGACTTCTAAAAACACCGAGGCACTGCTGGGATTATTGACTCAAGGACCTCAGTGAGGGAACATAACATAGGGTCATGTTTCGCAGTAATAACATGGGTGGTTGACTTCCCAGCATAAGGAAAAACTGGAAAAAAATTGAAACTCATGTTGTTTTGGATAGAGCCCAAGAAGTTACTGGAGATTTACAATTAGATCATGCAGAAACTGTGGGCTGATTTGGTTTCATTTTTTCAAACAGATGTTGGAGAGGTCGCACAAGAGGTGGTGTGGAGGGTGCTATATTAGTAACTGAAATAAGTGTAGCTAATTCCAATTTAATACTGCATTTTGTGCGTTACAATCACTTTCCTAAGTGTAAATACCGAGCATATTAATTATTGCATGGTAATTTTCTAGCCCTATAATTAAGTCGTTTTCCTTGAAAAGAACCTATGGAGTCGTGGTGCAGATTTTCAGCAGGCATTTCTCCTATTGCTGCTGCTATTGGCAGCAACATCATCTATCCCATTGTCATTGATGAGCTCTTCTGACTAAGAGGGAAAGTGACAGTAACATTCATATCAGATCATCTGAAATGGGCCAACTGCACATTGCATTAAAATATGAAGTGGAGAGCAGTCCTGTGGGGCCAAGGTTAACAGTTCCTTTCCAGCTGTAATTCCAGTGATTCCTGGGTGCAGTCTGTAAGCTCTCACATAGCACAAGCATTTGTGGAGGATACATGAATTACCAAAACTGACCACAGCAAGACAAATACAAGCTATTGTGGGACTATTGGTCAGTGTGGGTTTGTACAATAGAATTTAATTTTAATCTGTGACACTGGAGACTGTCTTGAGGTGGAGGATGTCACATGGAATGGTATCTGATAGACTTTCTCAGATTGTTCATCTTATTTACTGTCTCAGGTAGTAATTTCTGCCTTCCTGTGCTGGAGTACTGATGCTACCAGTCTGGCTTTACCCAATCATCTTTAAAGACAATTATTCTGTGTGGTTGTACCCTTAATTATATCAGTACATTAATTAATACAGTACCCAAGAAGCAAGCATGCTGTTTTCTCTGCTGTCCACCATTAACAAAACCCCATATCACCACCAGCACTAAGCACTGCAGTCAGAAATCATATTACTTAGGAAACAATCTCATTTTCTTTTTCCTAAAAAAAACCACACAGAACAAAACCAAAGCATGGTTCTGATGTTCTCTAGTGTTTTTTCTCTAAATACTGGAGGACACAGAGAGCCCTAACAAGCAAAAAGCTCAGCTGCCCCTCACAGAGCTCTCTCTGAATTCCCTGGGTGTTCTGCATGCAGAGCACAGACCAAGCATATTCCTCTGTGGCTGACCCTCTCTTCTTGTACAGGAACCTACCAAGAATATATTACCCCCATGCTTTTGGCAAAGCACAAATAAACTTCCAGAAGTTTTGCAGTGGTATCAATGTCCTCTCTAAAAATAGAGCTTAATCTCTTACTGAGTGGAACACCAGGAAGCCATCAGCACCTGAGAGCTGCCCAGCCTGCTGACATGGTTTTCCTTCCATACTCTGCACTGAAGATCAGCCAACCCTTTCATTCCTTCATTAATCACCTCTCATATTTACAAGATAGTAACCACAAAATAAGCAACCTGGTGACTCTTGCAGCAGTTTGGCATTTCTGTACTTCCTAGCAAGGCTGTGAATATTTGTGTTTCCAAAGCAAAGGACTTTGGGGGCTCCTGACACATTCTTCCTGTCCCACCCCACAGGGCACAGCTGTGCCATGCAGTGCCCTCTGTCTGGAGGTGAGTAAGGGCTGGTGCTTCAGCAGCTCTGGGTCACTTTTAGAAAGTTCACTGGGAGCTGAATATGCTCACAGCCTTGAAGCTGGGGCTCAGAACATCTGAGCTAACCTTTAGACACCTCTGATCTGGTGTGTATTTAGTGAAGTAAAATGAAGACTATAGAATAATCAATCCTTCTATACTATGACGGGTCAATTGCTTATTTTAGAACTGTCTTGGCTGGTTGATTATTTAATTTCCTTGAAAGCAAGAAAAATAATCATTGTGAAAGTTACTAATGTACTCCAGGTGAAATGCAACTAAACCATTCATTCCAATATTCACATTAGCCAAAATATGCTTGCAGTTTTATATTTTGACCCTTTGCTACTTCCTTGTCACAAAATAATTATAAAAATGATTAAATGGTTTTAAACTATTGAATTCTAATTTTATAAAATGATTGACTTGACATTTCAATTCATAAGCTTTCAACCTGAATTGAAATTTGTTCCACAGTTCTTTACTTAATTTGTTAAGTTCCGACTTTTCTGTTTACATGATTGGCACTAAATGAAGAAATCATTTACCAATGCTTTAATTGTCATGCTTTGTATGCATTGCACTACAATAAGACTGTCTGTATTCACTATAAAATCATCAAAACATAGAATTTGATTTTTCTTCTCTTTTTCTTCCAAATTTCAATATAATTTGGGACTTTTATAAAGCTTTTTTTGTAAAAGCACAGGTTCATATGCACTTAAATAATGTTGATGGAATCATAAAGAGAAGCTGTAATTATACTGTCAAATTTCCTTTATTCCTTCTGTGCATTTCTAGAAATATTTAGAGCTGCTCTATGTTTCTACTACCAGATAAACCTGATTTGATTGCAAACTGTGTAAATTAAGTAATCAGGGACTCTCTACATGCTGTGTCCTTTCACAGTTTCTGAGCTCACTTCTACTGTGGTAAGAGAGCACCAATTGCCCTTTGGTGCTCCTCTCAGGGATGATTTAGAGTTACTTATATTCAGGCCCCTAAATCTAAACCCACATGTTTTCACCACACAGCTGTTGAGGGGGAATGCAATGTCCACTCAGGCTTCACTGCCAGCAAAGCCTCAGTCTTCCCAGAGGTGAATAAATTTGTGTTTCTCCATTCCCTAAAGCTCCCTGGAGTGCACAAAGCAGATGCTTCCCCCTGGCTCCCTTGCAGGGAGCATGCCATGCCATGCCATGCCAGCCCATGCCAGGCCATGCCATGCCATGCCAGCCCATGCCAGGCCATGCCATGCCATGCCAGCCCATGCCAGGCCATGCCATGCCATGCCAGCCCATGCCAGGCCATGCCATGCCATGCCAGCCCATGCCAGGCCATGCCATGCCATGCCAGCCCATGCCAGGCCATGCCATGCCATGCCAGCCCATGCCAGGCCATGCCATGCCATGCCAGCCCATGCCAGGCCATGCCATGCCATGCCATACTACATCACACCAGCGTTCTTGGGGCACATCTGAAAGAAGTCCAGGCAGCCCTTATTTTCTGCCATTTGGGGAAAGTAATGGACAAGATGAACTCTGAGGTTTATCTCTAGACCTCTATTGATGATAAATATACACAGGAGTGAAAAACACCCATGAGCAAGGGGGAGCATAACTCCCTGACCACGTTGCTGGACCGGTCATCAGTGGAGTGGAGAGGCCCAAGCTTTGCTCTTCACCTTTTTGGGTTTTTTTATGCACTGGTCTGGTATTTCTAACACAGCTGTGCAGCCATCTAATTACACACAAACCAGATTTTATTCAATTCTTCTTATATTCAAGTGTTTTCTTTACCTGTGGGTTGAAACAGGCAGGTATTTTTCAGCCCATGACTGCAGTAAATTTCCTGCAGCACAGTCTACAAAGGCTGAGTTCTTCAAAAACAGGGGTATGGCCATGGAAAGGATCCAAGCTAATCAAATGGAAGAAATTTCAATTATATAATCAAACAGTTATATTTTAATTATAATTGTTGCCACAGGGTAGCCCAGGATTACTTTATGTGAACTTCTACTTAAATGTTTATTTCTGAAGAAAAACATTATAAGGCATCTATGGCAATTTCATTATTATTAAGAAATTAGAAAGAATCTATAGTGAAGTAAGGGACCAGTACAATTACCTACATCATCTTTCAGAACAGTTAAATGTAATAATAAGACACAATGAGAAGCTGGAGCCTTAGAAATGAATGAGATGGCACTAAAAGAGATTCACTGACAGGGAGCTCAAGGCTTACTGAGCTGTTATTTATTGCAGGCCTAGATTTTTTAAGCTGCACTAGTGAAAATAGAACAACAAAAAATATTGCAGCAGAATTGACTGTACAGATTCACTCTTCAAGCCAAAATAGACTATCAGGAAGTAGTCTTCAAATGAAGTAAGGGATACAGAGAATTTAATTCATCTCTCTAAATCTCCAGGGAAAACATTGTTTCTCTGACAGACAGCTGAGTGTGACTCAAATATCCCTCCTCTTTAAAATCCACATCCCATCCTCTTCTCTCCACCCATCTGGATGGTCAGGGAAGCTCTTCTGGAGTCCTCTGAGCTCTGCTCCTACCAGTGGTGTGTAAGCACTCTTTGAGGAGTATCTGCCTTCAAGTGTTCTGATCCATAAGATAAGCATCTTGACCTTTAACAAGACCTTTGGGTAAAAGGAAGGCTTTCAGTGGTAACCAATCCATTGCCATTGCATTCCAAGAGGACAACAATTTGAATATAGAAGGAAAGTGTATTTAATTTGATTTTAGACTTTTGATGGAGTTTTGAGATCAGCAGGGAGCAGAGCTCAGGCCTTCTGCCCTCTCCCCATTTCCCCATTTGTTGCAATCAACATGGGTTATCAACAGGTGCCTTTAAGGCTGGGGGCCATGGGCACTGACTTTCCTGAATACTCTGAGAACCTGCCCATATTCCATATTCCATCACATCAGTCTGCAGAAAATCCTGGCCTTCATATATTGTGCATGATGACAGAGGGGAAACTGCAGGAATGCACCCCACTGTCTTGCAGAGGACCTTTTTACCTCTTTCAAGTAGGATTATGCTCCACAGATGATAAGGAACAAAACAACTGTGAAGAACCCCTGAAGAAATTATATGTTTTCTGAACAAGGGATGCATTGATTGGGAAAATAAACTGCACTGGAGAATGCAGGAAAAAAGAGAGGTTTTATTCAGTAGCAACATATCTACTTTGTTTTGGATAGGAACAGCAGAATGAACGTCTTGAGAAAGTTTTTGGTTTATATTTAGTGTTGCTCTTTGGGAATAAAATTGGATTAGAGAATAGTTCATTCTTCATTTCTTAACCCAAATTGTCATCACTCACTACACACTTTTGCATCAGCAGCATGATTTGGCTGTACTTTGGTCAGACCTTGCTCAACCCCAGTGACTCATCTCTAGAACTGACCCATCACTGAGAGGCTTCGGGCCCTGGGGAAAACATTTCATCTCAGTCCTTGGACTGGAACTGAGTTTTCCACTGATTCAGATCTTCAGTACTTTATATCAGACCTTCAGAACCTTCAGAACAGTACTTTGTATCTGCACACAGATTTTGTCAAAATAATGATTCAATGGTGCCGGAAATCATGTCAATATTTCCGAGTGGAAAAAGTTAAAAATAGTAGAAAAAAAAAATTTAAAAAAAGAAATTAAAAAAATGGAAGATTTAGTTGGGTAGACTAATTACCAGGAAGGACAAAAAAGGAAATATAACATGGAATCCTAATGTAAATTGTGCTTGCTTTCTGCAGTAAGTAAAAATTAGAAACCACCCAAAAATGTTTTAATGGCAGGTTGAGGCCAGTCTTTGAACATCTCATTGCCTTAAGAAAATTTACATTTTGTGTTCAAAAATAATTGCTAGCCTGGATCTTAACATGTCTTGGTCTGTAGACTAACCTATGCAAGTACTTCTGTTATTGCTGCTGCAAAAGAAAAAAATTAATTCCAGGAGGGCTCTGGAAAAATTGCAGATGGAGAAGCCATTTCCTGATGGATCTTAATATCTTATTGACACTCCTCAACCCCTGTATCTAACACATCAGCTTCTGAAGTTTACTCACACTGAACATGCTGTTTTGCCTCTTATGCAATTGCTATTAGCTTTACAGCTATTGTTTTTCCTTGAACACAGACACTCAGAAAAGATGTTTCATGTTTATAATATAATTTAGTCTTGAAAAGTATTTCTTGCCTGAACCACTGCCAAATAGCTGATAGTTTCACTTTACAGTTTCATTTAACATTGGCTTTATATTTTAGAAGGTACATAGAAAAAAGTGCATGGAAGTTTTATTACAAGATTTCTCTCACCTTCTTCATATACAAGCTTACATTTATCCAGGACAATCCAGCTTTGGAAATCTACCATATGCAACAGCATCCTTTAATTACCAGATAATTACTGCCTTCAATGAGAACATTTTCTGAACAAGATCTGCTCAGCCTGGAGGCCTGGAGGAATAGCATAAACCAGTTACAGTTTCCCCATTTCATACACCAGTCTGTGCCAGGCACAGAGCAACCTTGGAATGATTTAAGAAAGAATTGCTCTTGCCTCATTTCTGCCACCCTACCCTGAAAGCCAGCTCTCAGCCTTTCTGTTCCATCCCTTTTCCCCAAACAGTCTTCCTAAATCTCTTGTGTGCATAGAGCCAGGTGCAGGAACCTGGTTTTTAAAGGATTTGAAACTGTCCCAATCCAAATATTGTGTGCTTCCCCTGTCCTGGTGGCCTTGAAGTGTTTCCAAAGCCAGTTTTGCTGTCCCTGTCCTAACATTAATGCTATGTATAATGCCACAACATGTGACTGTAATGCTGTGCATCTCCTGGGCTTAGAAAACAACACTCAGAGCTTTGCAGATAGTCCTTAACTGCATCTTGTGTGCAAACTCTCAGTAAGACATGACCTTTCCTCTGGAAAGAATGCCTCGACCCACTCACCCTCCATGCAGGCAGAACAGGCATAGCCAGTTCATTTGCATAACCTCAGCATAAGCTCTCTTCCCAACCTTTGCATCAGACCAGACTCCATGTGCAGCGTGTTTTTAGGATATAATCAGACCATATGCAGCATAGGAACTAAAATCCTCCAGAGGGAGGCTGCATTACTACATTGGCTGTACCCAAATATATTTGTTTTGGCTAGAGGTGCCTGGTAAATCTGGCCATGGTTTGGTGCAAGGGTGGCCACCAGGCCTGTCAGTCATCAGCCACTCTGCAATGTCTCTAACCATGGAGAGGGACAAATAATTTCAGCACTGTCATGACAACAAAGATGTCACTTTTTGATGGACAGATGCTTAACTTTCTCTAAAAGCTGCCTCCCTTTTGAGTGTCTGAGGTTAGGATCTCTAAACCAGTAACTTGGTTTAGATACTTCAACTACTTTGTGCCCATTGAGTAATTTTTAAATTTTATATATTTTGTAGCATTTGTATCATATTTACAATTTTTATTCAGATCACATTAAAAGACATTGAGAAAAGGAACAAGTCATCAGCTCCCTTTTATGTCCCTTGAATTCATCGACTGTGGTTGGAGGAGATCTTTGGCACCCCAGAAGTGCTGGTTTACGACCTACATTATGATCCCCTCACCAAGAAAAGCTGAGTCAGCTTTGATGTTCTGGTGTTAATTGGTACAGTACATTGTGTCCCACAGGAGAGAATAAGGCACAACTGGTACATAAACAAAAAAAAACAAACCACCAGGACACTCGAAGGACATTTTGATACAGCAAAAGGGAAAGCAGGCAAGTGAGCCACATCTGCTCCTGATATTTGGATTAGCTGATTAGTGATTAATACATAAAATAGGTCATGGACAGAGTTTGAATAAACAGGTAGTTGAACAATAGTCCACCCAAAAGTGCAAGGCACCAACTTAGTCTGGCTAACCAATAGAGATAGAGCTGGAACACATCACAAAACACCTGATTTTTTCAGAGCTTTCTTTCCAGTAATTCCCATGTCACAGGTTTCAAATCCCTCGAATGGGATGAAAATTTTTATTGCCAACATTTTTTTCTAACTGAAATCAGAAAGCCATAAAGATTAAGGTTAATTCAATATTTTGGTTTCAGTCTTTTTCTGTTACTCTGTTCTACTTCAGTTCAAGTCAATCCCCCAGATTTCACAATAGAAAGTTGTCAGTATCAGGGATTTTGACAGGAATGTTTTGAGTTCTGAAATTCCATAAAACTGGATTTCTTTCCAAAACATTTTGGATTTGATAGATTGGCATCTCTCAAGGAGGTGAAATGAAATAAAACTCTTCCTGCAAATCATCTGCCTCATAAGTCTTCCACGAAGCAGAGAATAGCATCGGTGGCACTTCCATCCTGCGCAGGGATGCACGGTGCAGACACCTCTCCATCCCCTGCCCAAAACACCAGGAGGCAGTAGCAGAGGTTGTAGGGCAGGAGGGAGATAAACAGCAGTGTGTTCAGCTAGACAGAAGTTTTGCCTGCATTTTTTTTTCTAGGTGACACCTTGACTCATGCCCACCCTCTCTGGGGATCTTCCTAACCCCTTTACAGGTTTAAGCTCATTTCTGATGAGAACTGGGAATATTTTTGTGCATGGCCCATTTGCACCTCTACCTGTAAAGGCCCCATGAAGCAGCTCAAGCACCAGCCCAAACATGGTGCTGCTGTTTCTGCCTCAGCCTCAGAGCCCACACATGCAACAGCCCCACGTCCCACAGGTCTTTTATCCACCCACAACCATGTGCCACCTTTCTCAGCCAAAATCTTCACTTACACCTTAAAAAAAATCATGAAAGAAGACATCTGCAATAGCTTAGTCTACCTGGCATGACACAATCAGTAATGGCCACTGACTCCTAACTCATCAGAGCACACTCCATTTCCATGTAATTGAGAAGCAGAGTAAGTTTGCACAGATTATATGGCTGGTTTAATGAAGTTTAGTAAAATGAGCTCATTAATGCAGCTTTCAAAGGAACTTCCATTTTCTACATCACAAGGCATGATTTTACAATCTTTCAGCACTAACATTAAAATCTCTCAGATTCTGCCATGCTGCCAAATCACAGAGTGCACGTGGAAACTCCAGAAGTTCCTCTAATTGCTTGTAAAATGCAATTACCATCCCCTACTTATGTGAGATGGGGCTGCAACTGGCATTTCCCTAACTGTGGATGGGATCTGCTGCTCTTGCTCCCATTTGTTTGTTTCAGAATACAATGAGGAATGCAGAACTTTAAAAAAATATATCAGGAAGGTATCCAAATAGTTTCTTATGATACCACATAGATACACACAAACGTCCAAGGTTTTTCAAGAACCCCTAGTTGTGTACTTAGGGTATAATTTCTAATTTCTATCCCACAGTTGTTTTATCACAGCATTTGAAATCTCCTAAGGTGCTTTTGAAAAGAGGTGTTTTCTTAGACTGTCAGCACAGCACTTCAGGAATGCAAGCAGGTGCTGCTGTGGAGGGGAGCACACAAACCACACACTAGAGTGAAATATCAAGCACAAAGATTTCTCATGACTCTCTAAGATACCCAGAAGCCAATTAACCTGCTTATAGCTTGTTGTACAAAAACCCAATCCATTGTTTTGATCAGAATCAAGTTAGTTTTTTCATCAGTCTCAGTGGCATGATGGCACTTGTGAAATAGTTTGTTATCAGGATGGGAAATGCCCATTGGAATGATAAAATGTGTCATCAGATCATTGGCCCAGGTATCTGCCATATTTTATTTGAGGCATGAAGCCAGCTGGAGGTGGCTAAATCTTTCCAGACAGCTGTTTTAAAATAAGGCCCATCTAGCTGCATGAAATGTAAATCAAGATAAGGCAGTGAGCTCAACAGATTTGGAGATAGCCACTGTAGGACCTCACATTATGTCAATATGGAAAACAACAAAGCAAAAGAATGAAGAAAAAGAAGATTGTATTTAAGAGAAGTTTATTTTCTTGCTGACAGCAGGCAAACAGATGGGCAGAGATGGTGGCAGAAAGCTTGCTCTTAATCTTTTTCTTATTCCTTCTTGCCATAAAATTGAGACATTAACACACCTGTGTGTTTACGAAAAAAAAATCCAACAACAAAAATGGAAAAGAGGCTTAATGAGGTTTCTTTGAAAGAATTGATAGTGCTCAACTTTTAAAAAATTTGAAAGCCACTCGTAAGGACAATCCATGTGCAGTCTCTCTGCCCTGATAGCCAACCAAACACATGGCAGAAGCACTAGACAACAACTGGGATGTTCCTTCTCTTGCCTCTTGAAAGGGGAGAGAAGGAACATCCTTCTCTAAGCAGATCTGCCTTTGTCTTAAGAAGGTATCAGCCTGGAACACTGTTTTCTTCTGTTGTGTCCCACAGGAGCCAGGACACTCACCTGGGAGGGGGAAGGAGTCTTGTCCTCAGGAGAAAAACTTACCCAGGACAAGAACAGAAAAGAGCACTTTTTCTTTTGCATTAAAAAAGAACTGTACTCCCCACAATATTCTTTGGCTAAAATACTGGGGTCAAAGGGATAGCTGGTTCACATTGGAAAAGGTAGTAATTATATTTAGCCCTCCAAATAAGCATCAATCACTGCTTAATTAAGACCACAAAGTAAATGAGCAGCACTAGAGAGAAAAACTTCCAGAGAGGAAAAACTCATGTTGTGTATAGTTATTTCCTTTTTCTAACATGTGCTTTGGTTTACATCCACATATACAGGGGCTTGGGGTGACAAATAACATCATTACTCGAAAAGAGTAAACAGCTCGCAGAGAATAATTTACATGATTTAATACAGCTTCACTTTCTGTTCATAGAGCATATGTAAACACACTGATTTTCTCCAATTATTCAATTGAATTAACTTGACAATATGTGTATACATTAACTTGTTTACAATCTTGTATTTTGAGGATCAGCTGCAAAACACAATATCTGAGATTCAAACTTGGTTGGTCTGTTGGTCATTTTAATCACAAAAAAAGTATTTCTGTTTCCTCTTTGCATAGTCCCATAGTGAAAGGATGAGGAATTACCTTTCCCATGATTGTTCAGCACCCCAAGCAATTCAGTTCCAGTCCTCCCTAGAACATGTGCTTACTGCCATAACTTGAATTTATGAGGACAACTATGGAACTCCTATGAATCTGAATTTCACCATATCCTGGCATTATGGCATCTATGGATCTATGACCATAAGAGTTAGAAGGGTTTCAAAGCAAACAGTAGGAATACGCCAAACACTGAAAGGATTCAATGCCTCTAATAGTCATACTCTTTATTAGTTAAAAGGAATAAAATGTGACATTGTTGTTGAAAACAAATGCAGTCTTTCTCATAAAAAGCCATTCAATCAGTCACTGAAAACCACATAACAGTAAGCCATCATAAAACAAAATAGATTTTAAATTTTTCTCCAGTGACCAAGACAACTAGCATTTTATTTCCTGAAACATCTTTGACATTTCTGCTTGTTTCTTAGAACTTAGCAACGAAACTATTTCTCTCATATTTTTTTTTCTGATCTCTTAAATGTTATAGTCATGAAAGGAAAGATTTGCCCAGCTATCTTAGGTTCTCTTAGGTTTCTGCCAATGGCAAAAAAATTATGAGGATTGAAAGCATAGAGCTAAAGGTGATCCCCTCCTTTCCATCCATACCCCCCCAAAAAAATAGAGAATTCTCCTGTGTAACCTTGTGTTTGTTACTCTCCCTGCTTTTGCTGAAGATCTTTGAATAAATGGTGGAGGAGAAATCAAGAGATAAAACAGACTACAGTGCTGATGGCATTAAACCTCAGAGATTAGTTAAAGTTTATCTCAGCACAGATGACCATCCCCCAGAGGAGCCCTGGACCTTGGTGCCTCTAAGTATTATGCAAACACAGCACAGAGATGGTGGCTATCCTACAAGGCTTCTGAGTAATCACTTTCTGTTCAATTACCTTCATGCAAGTTCATTTGTAGCTTAAAGCGTTGTTCACCGTGAACTGGAACATCAGCCTGAACTTCCACAAAGTGAGAACAAAGCTCTTAGTTTGGTGAATACATTATCATTAATATTATTACTGTTTATTATTATTATTATTATTATTATTGCACTAGATTTAAAAGACTAAGGGAGGTGAGGATTGGTGGGAAGGTCAGCCTTGATTTGGATGTTCCTGGCCTCAACTCAGCACAAGCAGGCTACCTCCAGTGGCAGGCAACAACGTTCAGGGACAGTATAGAGTGGGTAAAAATGCACTGTAGATTACCATTTCCAGATGCAAAACTTTATCTGGGCATTTATGGTTGGATTATAACTGCTTTGTTCCAAACAGTGGGTGAACATTGGCTTGTGACCTTGCCATGACTGTGGCCCCTCTTTCCATTGAACTGGGAAACTCCCATCCTTGCACAATATAAAACTAACTTGAGAGGACGTTCCAAGTTTTCACCTCATTAGCTATTCTGGTGAAAAGCAGCTGTATAAAGAAATATATATGAAATCCAGGTGTGAAGTATTTCAGTGTCACAAGGCAGTTTCCAACTAGGCATTCATCATGCATAAAAATTGCTATTTCAAGATCACTACCAAACCAAACAAAAAGGAACATCTTTGAGTGTGTGTATTTTAATAGCCCAACTTGTAGAAAATGTTGGTAATCTTTTTGAGGGAATGGTCAATTTTCTTTAAGTCCCTGGTTTCTCTTCTCTCTCAGCTGCTTCTTCTATTGCTCTTCTTCTATTCAGCACCAATTTGCTGATTTGCAATCCCCAAAGACATGTGTTTTCTCTTCTTATTTTACTCCAATTTTGGCTGGACCTCAAACCAAAGCCTGTGTGTTCTCTGCTCAGAAATTCATTATTAAGTACAGTCTAGTGCTTCTTGCATCCTGCCTTTTATTTTCCCAGGCCTAAATCCACAGAGGGACTAATAAGCCTGAAGTGGAACATGGGTGGAATTTAGGCATTTATGTAGAAGAGCATAATTCCTAAAACGCCCTACATAAAGCCTAGCTGGAGTCCCCAGATATCTAAATTTGCATTTCTAAGGTCTGTAGGCATTTAACTTGCCTGTCAAGAAGTGTTGCCCTCCCAGAACAGCACAGTAAGTTGGTGCCTCATCTGCTCAAGGGCTCTCCAATTTGTCAGACCACAGTCCAAATCACTGCAGGGGCTGGAGCCAGACACCCAACCCAAGCTGAGTGTGCACAGATGCAAACAAGTTGCACACAAAAGCCCAGCAGAAAGGGCAGCTTTCCCTCAGCTGGGTGGTGGTGTCTCTCTTGCCTACTCCAGCTCTGCTCAGCCTCTGGCACAGCACACAGGAGGTCCAGGCTAAGCAGCCTTTCAGGAAACAGAGTCTAAAACCCTCTCTCCCATCTTGCAAGAGTACCAGCACCTCTTTTGGGCTCTGGGACTTCCCACTCTTAAAATTGAACTTACAACTCTGTGCAGGAAAACTTTTCCAATTCCCTTTTCCAAAGGAAGAAAACTGAAACATGTGTGACTCAGATACCCTAAACCTAAGGGGCAGGACTTTAAGTCTGCACTCCCAACATTTTTCAGACATTTTACTTTGGATTATCTTCGGAAAGGATAAATAAAATTATAGAGGACTTGCTTGAAGCACAGAGTGCCTTTCACAACCTTGGGGAGCTCAGACACATTCTTGACCATCTCAGCTGAGGGCTTGTATAAGCAACTTTTGCTCAGTGAACAGTCTTCTGAGGTGCCCATCTTTGCCTTTACAAAGCATTATTAAGACTTCAGATTCCTGGCTTCCACAGATGGTCAGGCCCTCTCAAGCTACATGCAGTGATGACAAGCATCTAAAATGGAAAGCATTCATAGGGATGAGGTTCAGTACTCTTCCCTTCCCCAGGTGAGCAGTCATTTTAGTGTTCTGAATCAACAAATCAGAAAAGAAAATGTAAATGATCTCTCTCTCCCTAGTATATGGCCTAAGATGGACAGGAGTCTCACTCAAAAACGAGTGAGACAGGCACATCTGTCACCAGATGGACAGGCACATCTGGTTGCTGAGGGCAGATGTTTTGGGGTGCAGGTGTTTGGAGCAGATGCTTGCCTGACTTATATGTTCTGGTGACTGGGAACCTGAGCTGTACTGGATGTACAGCAGATAAGGATAGATACAGCCAGGATATTCATTAATGCTTCCTCTGAGAATATGACATCAAATAGGAAACTAGTAAATTGCCCTCTGACACAATGTAAAGTTCTAAGTATTCAATCCACACATTTTAGGAGCTTGTTGACAATCTGGAAACGATCCAGAAACATTTTTGCAAAGATTTCAGGACTTCAGAACCCATCCTTCTGTTGGATACTCCAGAAACTCCGTCTGTTTAGATTATGCCACAGAAGGTCAGTGGATGATTCACTCATGCTCTCTAAGTAAGGAAGAATAATCCTTATTAGGAAAAAAAGCTTTAGTGGAAACACAGAAATTAGGTTTTCATGTTGAGAGGAAAGAAGTTTTTTATATTTTTGGTAGTTCATAGTGACAATGAGGAGATATGGCTGCATATCCACAGCTGGATCCTCAGCATCTGAGTTCTTTAGGTATATCTGTTCCCTGGGATGTTCTCTCCAACAATATGAGAGCAAAGGCTGGACACAGAAATGAATGGGGGCAAGTCTATGGCTCTGTGGTGCCAGTAATCTTAAGGTCATCTCAGTAGTTCAAGCTATTTTTAAGAACCTATGCATTTTTGGAAGAAATCCTCAATTAGTTGCACCACTATGCAGTATTTTTTTCTGTCACAGTTTTACTTTGAATCTTTCTGCAAAACATATGATTTTCCATCTTGTTCTCCAAGACTGTCTTTTTGGCAGGGATTGCCAGAGTTTTTTATCCTCTAAGGATGTCAGAAGGTTCTGCATTTTGTCAAAATTTGTGGTAAATAACTCAAACATTTACTTTCCTGTTTTGCTGGCTGCTTCACAGATAGAGTGCAGGACCTTTTCTCCAAGCCAGCATATCATGTCCTGGTCCTGTAAGGCAGTACTAGGAATAATTTGAATGGTTTCTATGGCAGTGAACAATACATAATTTCAAAGAGTAAGACTGGTAAAGTCATTAGTGGCTGTGCTTAGACAGCATGGTGGTCAAACCCTCACCCTGAGGGTTTTTGTTCTGCTGCCCACCTCTGGTACAGACACATCCCTGTACTCTGCTCAGGCAGCACAGCTCTCACTGCTGTCACCCTCACTCTGGCAGTGTCACACCTGCTGACTGTCACACAAGTTGCACACATGTGGTTCAGCTGTGTAATACAGATCACACACACACACAGACTACAAACCACAAGTGTGGCAGTTGTGGGAACACCAGTGGTGGCTTTGGCGACTTAAAAGAAGATAGAACTCTGTGTTATAACATATGTCATGTGTTCCCAAAAGTTTTGTTCCAGAGCCACACATGCATGTACCAATGCATCATTTCCTGAACAAGAAACAATGCTCTTTCAGATAACTCTGCAAAGCAGTAATGAAGATAAAATTTAATTTATTTCAATTAAGAAGGTTTATGAGTTATTACTTACAAGATTTGCTAGCAGCCATAAGAGTGATTGCCACTATCTGAGGCTTTTTTTGAACTCCAGCTGAGCCACAGAAGCAGAGAGTTATGAAAAGCTATCTGACTGATGTGTTGAGCTCCTGGATTTCTACCATGCTAGGACTGAGTGATCTTACAGCTTAGTAATGACAGGAATGATTACCTCTCTGGATGGATGTAATGCTACATTTCAGAGCTTAGGTGCATAACTGCTTTCCTCTTATTATATCTCCCTTTTGTGCTCCATGTATTCTAGTCAATGGCACTGCAATTTCCCAAGCAACTCCTGCTTTCATAAGAAGCCCTGCTAATGACACTGCCTTGCCTCATTTTCTCCCCAACAAAATGAATAGCTCCCCTGCCCTAACCAAAGCCTGTTTTTATTTTCCCTCCTTTACATCTGTGCTTTCTGTGATGGATGTTAGAAATGCAGCTGTTTTCAAAATTTGGTGAATTCAGTGCTGAGGAAAAGCTCCACTCCCCCATTCCACAGTACCACAGCCACCTGTGGGACCCTGGTGCTGGGGTCAGCTCTACTCCCTGCACCACAGTGCCCCAGCAGTGACCAGGTATTACTAGGAGGATCCAGGCAGCACAAAGGAGGATAACTGCAGCACAAAGATGGATAATTGTAGCATGTTGTGAGGACTTAAATCAGAGTCTTGGACATGTGGGTTCTGGGGCATGAAGGGGTTCTAATCTACACACCCTGGTAAACTGAGGCAGGTGAGCTACTGAGTACAGTCACCAGCCCAAAACTAAAGCCTGTGGTCATGTTAGACTTGGATCTGTCACTTGGCATGAAACACCCTTTACCTCAGCCATCCTGCAGTGTCAGATATTCCAAATACACTGATACTGCTGCCTCACTTTTTTTCTCTGTTTGTTATTTTAAACGGTGTCCATGAGGCTTCAGGAAGCAATTCCCATGCTGATTCCCCACAGATATTTATCAGACACAAAATGCAGTATCAGATCTCAAAGTGCTGACAGCTCCCTCTGTACCAAGCTGGTTTGCCCTCGTTTGGGAAGGTAAACAGGGTTTATTCCTTGAGCCACTTGTTGCACAAGGCAGGCACTGAGAGGTAGTCAGCATTCCTGGATACATTCATGGTGATGAGGGAAATCTCCCAAGTCAGAGGATGTCACCATCGTGACAAGAAGTAACGAAACTCACGCAAGGTATTCCAGCATTCCAACAGGAAAAGAGCACTTTCTTTTTCAGACCTCAACATTTATAGAATTCCAAAAGTGACAGTGGATTGGAGGATGACATTGCCACTTCTTCAACCACACTGGTCAAACTAACAGTCCATCAAAATTCTCCTCCTACAGAGAAGAATGCAAACAATCATTATTTACATGAAAGTGCGTGAGAAACTCCATTACAAGAATGTAAACATCAGAAGGCTCAGAGAAACTCAAAAGAACAGGGCAACAATAGGATCATCAAGGTTGGAAGAGACCTTCAAGATCATCCAGTCCAACTATCCATCCAGCACCACCACTGTAACCCCAAAACCACATCACCCAGCTCTAGATCCAGACACCTCTTAAACACCTCCAAAACTGTGACTCCACCATCTACCTGGGCAACCTGTTTCAATGCCTGACCACCCAAACAGTGAAATGTTTTTTTCAAATATCTAATTTGAATCTCCCCTGTCTCATAAGGCCAGAGGACCCCAACAGTGGAAACCAAGCACTTTGTTCATTTACTCCTAATATTTCTTCTCTATTTTACAATTTCCTTATTTTCTCTCTTTCTCTCCTGTGAAAATCCATGGAATGTAGTAGCTGCTATTTTCTTCCCCTGTTCTCCTCCACTGATGGCTATTTCCTTCCAGTAAATATATTTCCAAAGTGCTAGTATTTGTTTTGTATTTACTGGCTTTTTCTTTTTTCAGCATATGTCCAAATAAAGAAGCTGACAGTATAAATGACACTTGCAACCTCATTTTTGCATTCACTTCATGCAGAAAATATTCATACTCACGGCACACTTACTAAAGCACAATATCCCTCTAAATCACTCTGAACATAATATCTATAAAGAACTGATTAAGTAGTTGCCCCTTTCAATGTAACTACTGCCTGCTAAGTGTGCTGTTAAATCAGCAGCTCATCAAATGGCCTGATGCTAGGATGTAACAAGTTTCTGATGGAGTTGTGCTCCTTCAAAGAACAAGCATTTTTTTCATCACCCTCTTAGTCACCTAATTTGACTGAGATCTAAGATCCTAATGCATCAATCTTGTTAATTCTCTTGCCAGTACATAAGAAATTGAAGCAATAAACCACAACCTGTTTGTAGTGGTGTTAACATTATTATGTAGTACACCAGCTGACAGGAGTACTGCTTTTCTATTAAACTTCAGCCAATACAACTCTTGGGAGTGTCTATCTTGTCATGTCTTTTTTTTCCTTTCTTCTTCCTAAACCACTGATGACTCATGCAAACTGCTGACCCTTTACTCAGTGTTGAGTTTTGCATGTGGAGCACTGACATGGGCTCTCATATCTATTGTACTTTCTCTTTGAGTGATGCTATCATCAGTGTATCACTAATGTTGAGGCTCCAACTCAAGCCAGCAGGTGTGAAATGTTCCAGGAGAATGGTCAAAAAATTTCTAATGAGGTTAAAAAACATTTTTCCTCTAATCTAACTCCTCTAAGTGGTTGAGCCTTTTTTTTTTGTTTAAGCATTTAAAAAAGGAAACAACTCAGACAAATAGCATCTGCTTCAAAATGTCAGCCATAGAGCTAAAGTTTGGCAAAGTTGTACGTACAACTAAAAATATAACACAGCATATGATAACATGCAGTGTTGATGAACTGTAGCAGCTCACCCTTGACAAACCAGCTTCATCATAAAGAAAGAAGTTCAATCTCAAAATTGGACACAAAACCTAATTTCACAGGCAAAGTGCCCTGCAAAAGCCTCAATGAAAAGTATGCAGAATGAAAACCATAAGACAGGATTTTAATGGGAGCTTTGTCTGAGCAAAGCCTACAGTATTCCAGCCCCTGGGAGTCATGGTGGTGCTGATGCATGGGAAAAGGGAGAGAGGGAGTTCTGAGGCCTTTTTGTATTTTACTTTTTACATTTGGGGCAAATGCTGTGTTTTTTTCATCGTTTCTGCAACCTGGTTTTTCCATCCTTAATTATTGTGTATTGTTTCCTCACAGAAAGAAACTACACCCTTATTAATTTGCCAGAACATGCATATTTCCTGTTGGTGGCTGTTAGAGATACCCTACTAGTATATAACTTTCCATGTGAGGGCTGCCATGGTAACACAATTTACTGTATACCAGGGTTAATATGTGCATAGACACAGAATAATGTGCAGATACACAAATTACTGCTTCCCTATGGACTACTTCTTCTGGCACTGATTTTGCTGCTGTTGTTGGACACATGCTTTATACATTAGAGAGTGAAAAAACCCCATTTTTACATTTGATCTTGACTGCTGAATGTTGGGATGTATAACAGAGATGTGTTACTTACACTTGGAGGGGGAAGAGGTTGCAAAATTACATGTGCATTTGTGCTTCTGAAAATGCTACATGCAAGTGAAAAATTCAGAGCTGATCCCAGGCATTTTTACACATGGCAAATTAACAGCTTTTTAAAGGTCTAGTCTAGTCACAATGGCAAAAAAAAAAAAAAAAAAAGTTCTTTATTCTAAATAAGGAATGTATCATTTTGAAAAATAAATGAATGAGGCAAAACAAAAGCTTTGCAAAATATCAATGGGATTTCCTACTCTGCAGCTGTGTGCTATTACCAGCTATAGTATATCACTCAAACACTGCTTTTAGAGGGGTAACTGTCAGCCTACAGGGATTGAGATTGAGAATTTGCAATTCATCATTTTCATTTGGAAGTCTGGTAGCTTGCCTGCCCAAATTAAATACTTTCTCTATCACAAGTATACTTTTCAATTAGTTAGAAACATGGACTGCATTTGATTTCAATAAATAAACAAATTATAAACTCTTGAATCTTCATTAATTTAAATCAACAGTTTAAAATTCAGTCTTGCAAAGTACATGACACTCTCAGATATCTTAATATAATTATGCCAACCTATTTTTCTGATTGTCAGAATCTCAAACATTAACTCAATTGCTTCAAATACAGCACACTTGATGCAAACTGTTGGCATCAAGCTGCTTTAGAATTTTGCCACAGAAATTTTGCTAAGGGTGACACTGAAAAAAAATCAGACCTACGTATTTCTACATTCTTTCTTTTCTGTCTCTGGAGTACAGATTTGCACTTGGGAAAACATTATTTATCTGTTTAAAAGACTCCCAGTAATTTGCAGAAGTGGATTTTCAACCAGAGTAATTTAAGCTCACACTGCTGTTTCCAGCACTGTTTACAGCATTCAGGCAAGGCAGGGTGGGGTGGATGAATTAACAAACTACTGCTTTTACCCCAGGTTAGCTGACCTATGCATAGGCAGGGTAACAAAAATCCAGTGGAGACTTTAGTGGCTGGAGCCTGTTGTTTAAATTACACCACTGGTGCAATTGCTGGGATTCTGGCTGGGCTATTTGTCCTGCCAAAGCAGCTGGTGTTTAACACACATTCGTGTGTGTCCTGTGGGAATGTGGGTGCACACAGAGCTGCTCATTTACACAGGCACAGAGGTGTGTCCATGCCCCACCTGCCTTTGTAGGTCCTGGGCTCCACAGAGCAGGTCCAGCTGCAGAAGGTGTCACACATCCCAGTGGAGAACAGGCTCCCTGGAGGGGCTTGGGAAGGTTCAGATGGTAGCACTGTCCTAGGTTTAACCCAAAACCACCAGTTTCTAAGATGGTTATGGATAATTGTGTCAGTAGTGAGGATAATAAAATCTAATACAGTGCTCAGCTGCACGTAGGAGCATGGAAGATTTGGCAGTCCTAGGAACCTTTGGAAATTTTGGGTTGCAAAGTTTCCATAGACTTTACAAGAGATTGTAAGATTCCCAAAGGTGAAAGACAGCATACCATGCACCATCACAAACTCTTGTGGACAAGCCATTGATGGGTGCTTAGAAGCTTTGTAGCTGTGGGTGCTCAGTAGTCAGCTCCAAGGCACACTAATTCAATGTCATGTTGCCAAAGCTGCATAGATTTCATGGCAGATAGAGCCTTAAAAGTAGAAATACTTCTTGCTTTGAGTAGGATTTAGTGTTTTCCACCCCTGATTTTTACTTCATGGTTATACAAACTTACTTCCAACCTTGGGCTAGACAACAGTTCCTACAAACTCCTGCATGAAGGTCGCTGGTATCTCAGAATTCTCCCAGCCCCTGACTCCTAAGGAGATCACAGGCCCCTTTTGTTTTCAGTACTGGATTCTCCATTAAAGCCATGAACACTTACAGCTTGAATGCCAGTTAATGAAACATAACCACACAACTGGAGGTATTCAGCTATCAGAACAGAGGAGAGAAGGAATAAATCCAGATAAAATAAATAAGTGCTATATGGCAGTAGTTAAATGACTAAACCAGCAAGGACTAACTGCACATCAGGCTGTTCTTCCTTTAGTGACAGGAAGTGTGTGGAGAGGAAATCTCCTTTGGTAACCATAAACACTGAGTAAAAGCACACATAGCACCCTAGGTATTATTCACTAGCTGTAATTGCTTCCTGTCAAAAATGGACAAACAGACCAAAGTCATTAATCTGACTTATCTCTGGGTTTTATCGAGAGGAGAGAAACTTAATGTGAGAGGTCAAGCATGAAGAACTCCAACCTACCCAAGGAAACAGGCAAAATGAGAGCCAGCTCCAGCCTGGCACTCCTCCAGGATGTTCAGCCTCTCAGGCTCACATGTGTGACTCTGTGCTGCACTGGCAGCACACAGTGTGACACAAACTACACCCCAAAGTGACACTGCAGTGGTCTTTCAGTGGCTGGCTCTTTGGGTCAGGACACACAAGTGAGCCCAGTTCACAGCCCCTGGGTGCAGCCCAGCTGCCAGGGCAGGCTTTTCTGTGCAGTGCTGGGTTCAGAGGTACAAGCCAGCTGCCAGTGCTGGCATGTGGACTTAACAGCAGCTTGGGAATCTGGTAATCTAACCCACATAAAAAGAGTTTTGTCCTTTGTAGGTCTCCAAATTTTGGGTAGAATTTATTCTTGATGAAAGACCATTAGTGATTTAGCCACGCCTTTGTAACTTACGTAATTTGTGTGACAAATATACAATTTTTTCTCTTACTACTTGTGTGTAACACGACATGTTACTCATCTTCAAATAAGGAACAAGAGCCATGTCACACGTGGTTTTATAAAATGCCAATTTTCCTTTCTCTGATACCAGCTCTCCGAACCCAAACTAAGAAGCTGACAGATCAGTCCAAACATAGTCCTATTTTTGTGTGCTAATCATTAATCCAATTGAAAGTTCATAAATACCACAGGTTAATTCTTCCATTTTGGTGCTATAGAAAAATAATATGGTGGCTCCATTTCATTAATTACAAAAATAATCAAAAGTGTACGCTTTCTGTATTTTATTACACAAGGGAAATATACTCAAATCCATTAAGAAGACCTGCATATGATGAATTGCTCTGGACTGAAATTATTTTATTGGCATGATCCAACATCTCTAAGCATTTCAAGAAGAATTCCCCACTGGCCTTACTTGGCAGGGGCTGATTTTGTCCAAGTTGTCCCAGCTTCTCCCCTGGTGTCCCTGAAGAACATCAGTGGCCATGCTGGAGGGTCTGCTGCTGATCCTTTTAATAACCATGTTTGAAGCTGACAGAAATTGGCCAATTTGTATTTTTAATTCAATATGTGTTTTTTAATTAATTTGTAATTTGTTTTCCTCCCCCTAATGAGTTTTTTCCAAACGGTTTCCGGGATTTATGAAATACTGGAACAAGAATAAGTGGAGGGTTTTCAGGACAGTTCTGCTCTA
The DNA here is from genome assembly GCA_013397555.1 of Urocynchramus pylzowi. Classification (NCBI taxonomy): domain Eukaryota; kingdom Metazoa; phylum Chordata; class Aves; order Passeriformes; family Fringillidae; genus Urocynchramus; species Urocynchramus pylzowi. Next base: position 1,102,650 of record VZRH01004994.1, on the reverse strand, counting down.
CTGGGTATCTGCAGACACATTGCTGTGTGGCTCACTTAAAGACCGAGACAAATGCATCAAACGCATTTCAGATTAAACATGATTATTCATTTTCCCCTTTCTCCATCTTCACTGAGTTATTTGTCAAAGAAACACAGCATCGTCTTTCACCAGTATCAGAGCAGCTTTCCCCTGAAAAGCCATGATCCAACAAACTTTGGTGCTGTTTAGGTCAAGGTTAGGAAATTACATGTGCAGTACCTGAGTTTTGCTGTGATGCATATCATCTCAGAGAGATATCTGAAAGTGACTATTTCTGCAGCTGCAAAGCCTAATAATAGAGGAATACTTTCACCAAGGTGAGTGACTTCAAAATAAAAGTCAAATTCAAAATTCATTAAACTCAGGACCAGTTTCTAGGAAAAAAAAAAAAAAATAATACATTGTCTCTAGTGTGTGAGTATTGTACCTGCTCATCCAATTTTGAGTGCTATAAAATTGGTTTAAATGTAATGTTACAGGTTACATTTCCAAGCTGTGTTTCAGGAAAGGCCTTTTCAATGTGTCCTCATGGGAAAATCATGCTGCAGTTTAAGTGGTGACATTTCAGAAAGCAGAGAAGTTGCACAGTATGAAATTGTCTGACTGTGGAACAGATGAATATGCTATTTATTACAGTAAGTACTAGTTATGTCCAATCACTCAAAATTTACTCTTTAATGTGTGCAAGGGGAATGCTAGATACTTAGGTTACAATTAAATGCACCTTGGGCTATTGAAGTGATGGAGAAAGAGTAGGAGAGACAAAAGAAGTCTTACAAGTGAGCTATGAGAGGGGCAAAAAGCAGCTCTTAATTTTCTGTGACAGACTTAACAAGGCAGATCAGATAGTACAGACACATGGCAGGCCTTGAGTTCTGAAATAATAAGGCAATGAGCTAAACATCAGCAAACAGACTGGTCAATATTATGTACAGAATTTTAACCTACACTCACAATTCCTTCTAGGACTGTAGAGAAGGGACCAAAGTCCAGTTTTAGGCTGATACTATAACAACGCTTTTCATGCAAAATTTGACTTACTTTCTCAGAAAAACTAAATGTTTCATTACAGTTTGTCTGTTTAAAGGGCAGCTCTGTCTGGATACCACCAGGACTGTACTCTCAGTAAATCTCAGAGGCCAGCAGGGAAGTTTGCACACAAAGCAAAAGCTGCACAGAGCATGTCAGCTGAAAGAAGAACCACTTGAGCAGCATTTCCTGGCTCTTCCAGCTATTTACCCGTTTACAAAGGGAAAAAAATCCCATTTACCATCAAAACAAAGATTACAAGAAGCTCCACTTAGAAGTGTGCAGATCTTCCCAAAAGCCTCATTGGAAGAAATGAAAGTTTCAGGTTTCAGTTTAGATATGTACATTTGCAAACTTGTGACACTCACAGACAGTGATTCTCCAGATGTTCACTCTTTTACAGAAAGATGCAAGACATGCTAAGTCAAGAAAAATAAGCTTGTCTATGATTCTTCACTCTGCTGCATGGGTATAAAATCCTCAGAACACAAATAAATACTATGACTTCAGGGTTATGCTGAGTACAGGTAAATGAGTTTTTTCAAGCAAACCTGTTTTACAGTATTTTTAATGGCTGTACTGGAATTAATTTCAACTGTTTGTAAAAGAACCCTATCTGTGGATTTCAGAGAATGCCAAAAGCAGAGAGTGGGACTGCTCAGGTGTCTATGCCATTCATGTTCTCTTACCTACTTGAATCTTCTACAGACGTGGGCAGAGGGCAGGAGTGACAATGTGTTCCTAACCATTAGTGTTGCTTAGTTTTTCACCATTCATAAACCTTTCCCACCCTTTGCCATCTCATTATTACACTGGTGACCCAAGTATAGCATTTGTGATTATTGCACTTGGACTTCCTGAAGAAGCAAGAGCAGCAACCCTTAAACCTGTGTATCTAAACTCTTGTATAAAGATCATATTCCTGTTTCAGTGTGGAATTTGATGGTGCCAACTACTTTCTTTTGGCATAACAACACAGTCAAGTACTTGGAGACATTCACTTTGCCTGCTATGCTCTATTTTCAGTAGCAGCTGGAAGTTACGCTTCTTATCTCCACAAATCTTCAAGATAACAACTGAGAACAAAGTCTCTGTGTAAAACAGAGGACACAGCCTGATCACAGATTAAAATACAGAAGGGTGATTAAAACAGCAGCAGAAGGTAGAGCTTTTATTCACTACTACATAACATAAACTGGAAGCATCCAAGTACTGCACAGTCATCAATAATAAATAATGATGAGAGGTTCAGTTTTCAAGTTGTAGATAATACTGAAAATTTGGCTAATAATTTTGCACCTGTGTACTATAATTACATGTTTCCTCTTAAATTTTAATGCAATTAATTAACACATGATTAGCATATTTTTATTTAAGGAATGGAAGAAAGGTTACATACTGCTTCTCTTGGATTTGGAGAGGAAGCACTTTGCTATGAAGCAGGATTTCTGTTGAACACTCATGCAAAATTACTGTCTATATCACAACTGGTTCAAAAAGAAAGTGAGATTTTTAACAGGTGTCACTCCAATGACAACTAGTATAAAGACTTCCATTTTTTTTCTCTAATCTGTGAATATATAGTTACAAATTATTTATATACCTGCAACTACATTCATAAAGCTTCAGAAGACACTATTTTCCATCAACAGTTTAGATTGCTTAGAATAAATTATAAATGTAACAGCCATTAGTTAACAAAGCTTTGCACTAACCTCACCACCAACAGTGTTAAAAGGAACTTCACAAAGTTTCATAATGAGATACAGAGATGAGCATTTCATTACCAACTGAAAAATTGTTGGAATATAACAGATAAATTTATTAAGGTTGCATGCCAGAAACAGTCTTCTCATTTATTTATTTAGTTTAGCTATATTTAATGGTTTCACAAAAGAGAAGTTGAGTGGCATTTCAAAAGGAGGAGGGATCATTAGAAATAATAAGTTGCACTTCAGATAGTGGTGAAAGCTTGCATTCAAGCTTAATTTGTAAGAGCATTTAAGAGACTGGATGGTGCTTAGAAACAAAGGCAAAAATACATCAGTGTCCAGAAGCTGAATGCAGTGGAGACAGTCATTTTAAAAGCCCAACTATTTCTCCTGGCTGAGCTGATAAGCAGAAGAAATACTTCAATATCATACACTCCTAAAATGCTGGTTGTATCTGTAAACCCAAATGTTTACCTTCTAAAGCTCAGGACAAAAAGAAAGAGGACTGTATTTGAAAGGCTGCTGTTGAGTAAGTTCAGTAGCACCTCCCACAAAGGACCTCTCACCTCCTTCCTGTGTACTTCATGTGTTCTGCTTCAGTCTGAGAATTGATAAACAGATGGTGAAAGCTGCTGTTCTGTGACAGGTTGCTTCTGCAATCTTCTCTTTCTCTATGTATTTCTATTTTTTTCTACAGTATGCTGCTCCTTTCCAATTATTCTGTTCCATTTGTTTAATTTATAGAGGTAAGAAAAGGAATGAAGACAACACATGACCAGCAGTGGTTTATTGAGAAAAATGTGTCATAGACAAGAACATTCAAAAAGAAATTGGACTATATTTTTCAAGATATTGAAATTCCTGATCATATTTTTCAAGATATTGAAATTCATAATCTTATTTTTCTCTCTCTTGTACCATTCCAAAGGTATGGCCACTTCTCAGGAAAACTCCCGCATGTGCTCATGAATTTATGGCTATTTTTGAAGACTTCAATGCCCAGTGGAATGCAGATACCATGGAAAACCATGACTAGAGAGGAGGAGACAGGCATTCTTTCAAACTACTCGGAGTTACTTTCTTGGAAGAGTGAATTAATTTTTCCTCTGTAACAACAAAGATGCAGTAAAAGAAGAGCACATGAAATTCACTGGAACTCATTCAAGACATGCAGTTCCATTCCTAGGCCATATGCCCTGAAAATCACTCAGTCAACTTTCTCATATGTAATAGGAGTTGAATGAAACCAATCTTTCCCTCAAAGACATTATGAGGATAAACACAATATTACTTTAATTTTAGGAATACATTGTGCAATGAGAAAATATTGTTCTCTTCCTGCAAAATATTATATTTCTAATGTAATCATGAGTCTTCAAAATAAAAAAATAATAAAAAAGAGTAGTGCTACAGGAATAATCTATTGATAATTGCGCTTATCCCATAAAATTTCATGAGTAACACTTTTCTCCTTGATTAATATAGCCCCAAAGGCCTTTGTTTCAAATATTATTTCTAATTATTCATGGTTTGTAAATGCAATTACAAATAAAGATGAGAGGAAAGCAGGCTTACGGTTTAATGAATTGGATGGAAGCACTAAACTTTAAAGATGTATAGAAATTGAAATGAACACTACTATCTCCAGTCTAACAATTAGGCTTTGTCAGAGGTAGGATTTTGTTTGTCATGGTAATAAATTTGTGTAAATAACTTTACACACATGGACTTTACTCACAGAATACAAGTTAACAAGAAAAATGCTGTGAAAAACAGAGTTAAAGGTGCTTATTTTTTATTGACTTTTTCTATTAATTCTGTACGGGATGAGTCACCAGCAACCCACTGAGATCTGGGAGGGTGAAATCCAGACCAGGTTTTGGGTTACAGCTGCTGCTGGGTGTTTGAACTCCAGCAGAACAGGTCCAGCTCTCCTCTAGGTGAAGAATAAAAGGCCAGTTAAATCCCAGGTCTTTCTCACTAACAGACTGAAATTTGTCATTTCAGACACCCTGTGCCCAAATTCTGCACTGCAAGAGAACAGACAGTCAGGACAGAGTGACCTTCTAGCGTGAAGATGAAGAAACTCCAGATATTATCACCCAAAATCTGACTGGTGCAAAACACAAACCATGAGTATCCAAAACTGGGTAGACTCTCAACTCTGCTGTTGTGGTAGTGTTTTGCAGATATCTGATCAGGATTTATACTGTGAGGTACTTACGAGCAAGGCAGTAAGAATTCAACCAGTGTATGAGCACATTTACATTGTCACAGCCTGGTCCTTCAGCTTACAGAAGAAAACCCTGGCACCTGGTGTTAGAGCAAACACACTATTTCAGGCACAGCCCCCTGTGAGGTGATTGCTAAACCAGAAACATGGTGGTGTGTTCCAACTCCAGGTTCATTGGAGGATGGAGCAGCATAGAGGATTTTCCTTATATTCATCTACAAAGCGTGAGACAAAGAAGGTTTTGTTTGGAAAACATGTCCAATTTTCCTGTACTGGAGAATTAAGAAAAATTTTAAAATGAAGAGTTGTTTTCCTCCAAATCTGACCCTGCCTGTGTCCTTAGACCACCATAGCTGTAATTTGTGTAATGTGCCTGTGTTTCCCACGTTCTTTAAAGTGGACCAGTTTCTGCAAGTATTTGTGATCTAGGACTCCCTGTGCAACTAGTGGCTTATCAGGATTTAGCCACATATTAGCATCATCACACTTCCCTCAGCTTTCAGTGTAGCAAAGAGAAAAACAGCCACATGAAGTGAGGGCTGAAGGAAGTGCCAGGCAGCATCACCAGAGATACCACAGGGAGATCTGCTAAATGAGGGTCCTGCCAAGAGAGCACCACAGTAACAGCCACATAAATTTACAGATGAAATGCATTTTAGTTCTGAAGCACAGCTGAAGCTGCAGCTTGTAATTTACTCCAACAAGTTTTACATCAGAGCAAGTGCATCTGCTTCTGGATCACCCACAATTTTGTCAGAACATGACCTGGCCCTGAAATGCACAGAGAGGTTAAACAATACATGCTGCAGAGGAACACCCAGACAGCCAACACCTCCACAACTGCCTTTGAATGCTACACAATGCACAGCAGAAGCTAGAATATTCTGTGTTTGTCTTTAATCACCAAACACCACTTTTTTAAAATTTAAATTTATGCCTTTGAGTCAGTTTTTGTTGCCAAATGCAACAGGTCTTAACAGATACAGTGTGAAACCTATTGTTTAGAACTGGCACTAACTGTTCTTCCTCCTTCTGTAGCAGTAGGGAGTTTTTCCAGGTATGTGGGAGGCAAGCTGCTTGGAGCCATTATATTGCTTGTTCTCTGCATGATCTCCTTCATTAAATAATCTTTTAATGCAACATTAATAGTAATTGCAAGATTACAGTTCAAAATATTTGATAACATCACTCTATGCAGCTGAAAAGCTACGGATCTCCTCTCTAAAGCTGCCTGTGGGGGGCAAGCCTACTGTGAAACACCACTGGTCCCTTGAATTGAAAGTGTTGCAATTCCCTTTATTATTTTTGTTCCAGATCTGGATGTCTCACAGGTGATAAGTGGTACAGCCTAGCAACAGAGAGCAGAAGCAAGGAAAACAACTGGTTAATTCATTTTTTACTTCGTACTTTTCAAGTATGTGAATATAGAGAATTTTTTTTTACTGATTCATAAGGTGGAGGGCTCTCAATCACTTATTAGAGATGATATTTATGTATCAGTACTTGCCTTCATAATTTTAACTACCTATAGATATTTCAGAAATGCAAAATTATTCCATTTTAATCTATGTTGAGTCATCTGCTTCTTCTGCATATTTTTCATAGATATCTAAATTACTATTAAGGAGCTATTTACCATTAGATTCTGTGAAGGATTAACAAAAAATGTTTAAATGTACTATTCTCTCTGAGTCAAATATCCTTTTAGCAGTGATTAGTATTGACTTCTTTTGACTTCCTTCAGAAGAAAGAATAAATTGTAAATCATTGCATGCACCAAATATTTAGATGTAGTTAAACTCTATTTCTTCCATTCACTCCCATCTAAGTATCCATCACTGTTTGCAAAACTGGCCACTTCCAGAACTAGGGAAAAAAAAAAGTCATTTTCCTCTTTCTCCTGAATATTAATCTTCATATGAAGCTCTATGTTGATTCTAACTTGAGTATCAGTAACAGTACTGCTAAAAATGAAAACATTTCCTATCTGCAGAACTAGTCTGAATCAAAATTAAAAGAAAATGTTATCAGCTCATTGCTTCCTATTTTTGCTGTACACAAAATTCCTTAACTCTGGACTCTCAGTTGTCCTTAAGGTGAAATAATCAAAAACTTTACATCAGGGTGGATGACAAGATGGAAGGGGCATGCAGAGCAAATCACAATTTTCATTTACACAGGGTGTTGAGAAGGGTTCTTGCAAGAGCTTCACAGCAGAGCAGTTAACCAGTACTGGAGAAAGGCCTAAATCCCAGACCTGGAATGGCTGATTGCATTAGTCCATGTGAAATATTCAAGAGCCACCAGAAATTCAGGCTGAGGATTACAGCTTGTCTTCTCTATAAATGGGAACAAATATTCAGAAATTGCATTAAAAAAACCCTGCCTAAATTGGCTTAATATAACATAACTAGTTCAGCATAAATTATGCTTAATTCAAAATAACTAATATAATTGGAATAACATTTCAAGAGCAGCTTTATCTGGGAGCAAGGTAACCAAACTCCTTAAACTCAGCAGGCGAAAGTGAGGACGAAAACGCTCCAGAGACCATGATTTGTTCTGGATGGACATTGTTGCTGCCTTCCATTTCTGTGAGGTTTTCAGTCTTAAATTTTGAAAAAAAAAAAAAGGGATTTTAAAAGCCATTTCATGATAGAGACTATTTGTCATCACTTTCTCTCAGTAGGACAAAGCTGCTCTTTCACCACTAACACAACCTACCACTTATCTGCAGCAGGCTTTCACAAAAATAGCTGAACTATGGCTTTGTTTTCTCATTCCCTGTCTTGAAATAAAAACAGGTGAAAACAGGGATATCCTAAATTTTCACAAAGGGAGGATTTGGCAGTGTAGCCAGACTCTCCTTATATATACATATATATGTATATGTGTGTGTATCAACTCTGATGGTTAGCATAAAGAAACCTGCCACCTGCAACATGTCAGAACATAGACACAGGGACTGACATGTGCAAGGCATTCTCAACCAAACAGATTTTTGGTGTTGGAAAGAATGTGAAAAAGCCAAAACCACAGATATTTGTCCAGCATGGAATTACCAGACAAAATTGGATCAGAACAAGCAGTTCCATGGATGTGGAGGAAGTGTTATAAGGAGTCTGCCAACATGGAATGGATTTGTAATCCACAGGACGGAGTGGTGCAACAGAGACAGCTCAGTAAAGATGCAGAGGTACAGACTCCAAACTCTGTCCCATGACAAAGCCTAACCCTTGTCAACATGGCCATATTAAAGCATTTCAGCCCTCAGACTGTGAAGTGAGAGCCCCTTTACATTCCCTGAGCTGTTGCTGACCATACACTCGCCATGCCTACACCACACTGGCCCTACTAATCCATAAACACCAAACATTTCCAGGCACGGGCAGGTTGTTAACATTTGCATGGCAGGTGAAGACATTCCAATCATTGACTTAGTGAGTTGCAGACACAGGCAAAGAAGTCTTATTGCTGCCATTAACATTGCTATGAAATGACATAATTTAAATAAAAATCTGAAGTAACTGAAAAATGAACAGCAAGGTTCATTGCTGAAAGAAAAAAAAGAAAATTCAAATCAGAAGTAGCCAGCCACCCATATCCCAGGGAACTTGTAATAACAGTGTTTTCTGCAGGACATATTAGTTAGAAATTCAGGAAAAAATGTAAAATATTTTATAATTTATATGGTATATCCATACCGCTGAGTACGAGGATTTCTTTCTGCATGAAAAGCCAGCAAGTGGCACCTCATTAAACAGGACCTAGACTTAATCTAACTTGGAACAGATAAAAAAGAAAGGATTCATATGAAGCTATACTGCCTGGGGGTTTAATCTCAAAGCTTTTGAGTATAATGAATGAATTAAGTAGGGCAAGTGATTAACAACAAAGAAGTGATCACATAATAAAACCAGAAATAGTACTGAATTTGGAGCAATGTTTCCATTGTTTATGGACAAGATCCTGCTGTGCTATTTTTATTGTTTTAACTCTTAAAGAATAGGCAAGCTATTTGACAGCACATGTTCTCCAGGTTTGGATGGAAAGATGTGGGAAAATGCCACGAGCAGAATACCTAATGGTGCATAAATAATGGACTGTTCAGATATCAATATTTGGATCATTACGAGAATAAAACTGGTTTTTTTTCTTTAATGATATAAGAATGGGATAAAGACCATCAGAATGATGCTTTATATTCCAGGGATGCTACAGCTGGTTTGCCCATCAGCTGGAGCAGCAGGAGGCATGGATGGAACAAGGTGTCAGAGCTCAGCAGCTGAACCTGCGGCACCCCCGTGCTGCCAGGGCTGAGGCTGGGCTGCCTCACCTTGCAAACTTCCAGGCTCAACCAGGGACAAGCACACACTGACACATCCCAGCACCGTGCTGGGGCTGCTACTTTAAGGCTGATGTAACTCAAATTAAATTGACTGACAATTAATGCAAGCCAATTCTCATCAGGGTGGATATGAGGTGTAGACAGGTGCAAAGCAGTGCCCACATCCCCTCAGCTACAGCCTAAGCTAAATCATGAGACACTGTGGATTGTCCAGGCTGTCAGTCCTACTCAGTTACCTTGACTGCTTCTCACTAGACAGTTTCTTGCACTGCTTTCTTTACCCTTGCTCTGGCATTTTTAATGCTCTAGCTTTTCTCAGTGCTTCCTAAAATATTTCACTCATAGGTGCTGTTTAGGGAGATCCTGAAAGAACCCCCCTGAATAGAGATCAGGATGACTCAGGGTCAACAGTGAGAAGACTCTTCCTGGCACAGCAAACTCCAGAGCCAGCCCATGTAATGTGAAAGACTAATATCCCATTGATTGACACAGGTAACTGCTCCTGAGTGAGCAGGCAGCACCCAGTCAGCACTTTGCCACCCTTCTTTACCCACACAGGCCCAACCTTCTTGAAGCAAGAGGGCTTAATAGCATTTAATAGTTTTTTCTGGGTCATGAGTTCTTCTCATAGCATGTGTTGAACAAGATAACAACTTCAGTTGAACTTCAGAACTTCAGTTCTCACACAACATAGACAAAAGAGTGGCCAGCAGAGATGGAGGCTTGTGATCTTTTACATGCCAAAGTGAACTTGAGAATGCACAACATCCGAATCGATGCATTTTCTTCTACTAAATGAATGTACCAGTCCAAATAATTCTTCAGGGTCTAACAAGTATCAAATGAATTGCACACAATCCTTCTCTCATGGTAATAAGTGACAAGAAAGAATATGTTTTTTGGGTTTTTTTCTTCTATTGCCTTCAGAAGCAAATCTAGTGTATACTGAATTATGTCTAACAGAGGGAAATAAACACCAGCAGCTTGAATTTTGAGATTTCAAGACAGAGATCACTAGGGAAAAGCCCACATTTTCTCAAGGCACTTGATTGGCTCATAAATTTTGCTTTCCATTCACTAAAGCTTTCAGGAAAGAGAACGAGAGGATAAAGGCTGTAATTGATGGTACAATGCCCACAAGCCTCAACAGATGTGATCCCTCGTAATGAAGCATGTGGGCCTAATTTGGCATTACTTACTACCAGGAGGATCTTATGCAGGGTATCTTTCTAAATCTATGTTTGGTTGGCACCTGTGCCTTGTTGAAACTGGCATAGCACCTTCTGAGTGGGCACAATGCCACTCTAGCAGATGGGCAAGAGAGCAGATAGATGCCAGAGATCCAGTACTGCATTTGCAACAAGCTAAAAGTAGCAAGGTCTGAGGTCTCATCACAGGACAGCTGAGATGGGAAGACACCTTGGGAGATGAGCCAGTCCCACCCACTGCTCAGAGTGGGATCAGCTAGAGCAGGCTGAGCCCAGTTGGGTTTTCAGTGTCTCCAAGGATGGAGACTCTGCAGACCCTCTGAGCAATCTGTTCTGTGTATGTGACCATCCCCACAATAAAAAATGGTTTTGCTTATGTTGAAATGGAATATCCTGTATTTCTGTTTGTGCCCATTGCCTCTTGTCCTGCACTGGGCACCAGTGAGAAAAATCTGTCTCTGGTTTCTTTACTCCACCATCAGGTATTCCCACAGACTGGTAAGCTGCTCCTTATCTTCTTCTCCAAGATGCAGTGTCAGCTCTTCTGGCCCCACCTGCTATGACGATGCTCCAATCCCTTAATCATCTTCATGGTCCTTTGCTGGCCTCTCTCCAGTAAGTCCAGTATGTCTTGTACTGGGAGGCCAGACTTGGAGGCAGCACTCCAGGTGTGGCCTCACCAGGGCTGAGTAGATGGGAATATCATCTCCCTGGAGCTGCTGGCGTTGATCTGCCTCATGCAATGCAGGCCATTGCTCTTGGCCCTCCTTGCCACAGGGATGTGTTCCTTGGTAATGAACACAAAATGTACACCTATACAATTCTTAGGCCTAAAATAGCTCTGAAAATCTGAAAAGTGTCCTCTGTGTTTGGGAGATCATGGTCCTGCCAGGAGGGAAGATGAATCATGGAAAGAATGGTGAGCCGGAGAGATGGTACACTGAGCACAACCACCAGAATGAGATACACAGGGGATAGAGGAGATGGCAGAGCATAGCCATCTTCCCAGCTAAATACTTTTCATTTGAGAGCCTTGAACTACACCCCAAACTGGAAAAAAATTGTAACAGGAACATTTCTAAACAGCAGAACTGTAACCTATAGATCAGATATAATTGGAAAAAAAACCAAAACCAACTCAGCTAATGCCTATTTAAAAGAGCTGTCAGCTAGGTCCAGTGCTTTGAAATAGCCTATTGCTCTCTTCTGGTCCTTCAGACCATTAACTGACTAGCTGGCAGGTGCAATGGCATCTCCCCACAGTGCCCATAAAAGCAGTTTAGTCTACTGGGAAAAGAAATACCAGAAATTAGCAGAATGTGTGTGCTACATATGAATTTGTATCAACACACAATAACTTTGCTTTGTTTGGTAGAGTGATGCAAGGTGTGGACCCCGTCCTCATTCTCATATTACTGCTCAACTTCATGAATATGTGAACAGAGAACACCAGATCTGACTCTCTTTCCTTGTGTCAGTGTTTGCTTTGGTCACAGCACCAGCACCTGCTGAAGCAAAGAGAAGACCACTGGAGTCCATTCCATCATCTTTGGGTTGTTCACTCTTTGTTTTTTATTAACTCGTCCATGGTAGGAAAGATGCTCCTCTAACTGAAATTCATTACCTGAAAGAGGAAATATTGCATCCTGGGAGCCAAAATGTTTTGTGAATAGTATTTTTAAAAAATATTGTGCCAGTTGCACAAATTACAAAAACCGCATGGATTGAAGTGCCCCTGAATTTTCAAGTGTGCCGAGTGATTTGTGTGATGTGCATTGCACTGAGGTTGAAAATATTATTAACATCTTTGCTCTAAACCTAACAGACCAATTTATTCTAACTGGCACTAATAAAAAGTATCATTAACAAACAAGGGTCAGCGGAAAACACAGCACAGAGAACATGCAGAGGAATAACAGAGAGTTCAAGAAAAAGGATTAAATCTACTTCAAGCTGACACTGTACAAGTGGCTCATCAGAACATTATTCTAACAAATGATATACCACAATCATAGTCATCTATTATGCTCAGCATTAAAGCAAAATAGTACTTCAAGGAAGTGATGCAGAAGAAATGTATTAGCTTCTTGGATCATCTTTAATGATACTAAGTTTAAAGTATGATATTTGGTGTTCATCTTCTTATCTACAAAAAAGATTCCTATACCAATTAAACTTGCAAATTTTAAATCTGTATTTTGATTTATTACAATTTTTGTATTCAAGAGTCCAATTATTACCACTTATTTTCAGCATGACAAGTTAATCTGGCTGCCTCTGCCTGTATGTCTTTGGTTATTTGTGTTTAAAACTAACGTGCAGTGTTGATAATTTCTGAAAGACAGAGTTACTGTGAATTTTCCTATTGTGCTATCATGGTCTTTCCCGTTGGATCCAGGTCTTTCAGAACCTTCAGTGCTTTTTAAGCCTGTCATTGTGCTGTAAAGGAAAAGATAAACCCCTTCTCAATTAAGCATACACAGACTCACACAACATAGGGAAATCAGAGAGAAAAAAAAAGGTTGAACATTGTGCAAGAAGTTCTTGGACAGACTGGGAGCAGAATCTGAGCTGTGTCACAACACACAGCACCATTTCTTCCTCCAGACCTCCATGAAAACTCCTACTCAGCTTCCCATTTAACTTTGGTTTTCACATTGCAAAGATACAAATATTCTAACCTGTTGGGATTTCTAGCATTTAACAGACATTTAAAACTATTTCGTACAAAGAAATCCAAACTGTCTCCAAGGATAGGATCCAAAGATATTATCAACATTAATTTTATCAAATGAAGGGTTTTATGTGGAGTGTCTGGGAGGAAGCAAAGCTCTTGCAGATGGTATTGAATAAATGAACATTCAAGCACAATAAAGAATATTGAATGAGCCTGATTTTCCTGTACAGGTGCAGAAGTAAAATATTAGATGTTTTTCACTCTTCATGTGTGAAGAGTGTATTTAGTCCATTCTTGCACACTTTCTGTGCACTAATACTGAACACAGTCCCTAAAAGGGTGTGGCTTTAATACCCCAAAGCTTTAACGTTTCATGCTCATAAGGAAACAAATACAATGAAAACAGAATGTGTAAGGGTTATAAGGCATCAGCAGTCTACAATAAGCATTATAAAGCCAGAGAGACAGCAACATTTTGAAAATAGCAGATCTCCATTAGGATAATCAATTTAAACTCTATGATAATTGTATCAAATATGACAATTTCAGCCTCTAACTCTGTGCTGTAAACACCCTTTGAATGCTATGAAATGGAGAGAAAGTCAGTGAATTTAATCTACTGAGAGAAAAATGTCTGCTCTTACAATACTTGGCAAAGATCTGGTACTGGATCAAAACTGAATGTGAGACTTCAGTGCAGTGTGGCTAAGGCAGAGGTAATTCTGGTTGGCAAAGGAAAGTGTTTTGAAGAATTGGCAAGGTCTAAGAGTACTCCCTTGGCTGAAAGCATCTGCTAACCCATGGCGAAAGCACTTTAAAATCTCAGAGTTACACTCTTCCTTGCTTTGGGGCTCTAGGTAGCAAAAAGAATCAATCAACCACTGCTCTATCTTTCTATGATCAAAACATTGTATCTTTGCCCCTCAGATTCAACTCCTGTCTAGTTTACCTGTTGCCATTTTTTGCCTCAAACTGGACTTCTAGCTTTTGGCTGTGCTTCAGTCCTACCAACAAGCTTTGGCAGGAGCGTGCCAGTGGAGCTCCCTGGGAACAAGGCATCCAGCTGAACACAAAGCTACACCTGTGTTCCCTCCTCCCACCCCTGCACCCAGCAAAGCAACATTTACACCACTATTCACAACCAAGAAACAAAACCTAGCAGAAGCACAATAAAAACAAGCAGCTGTTCAGCTTTGGATCCCTTTGAAGTTTATACCCAGCCACACTCAGGCCTGCAGCAGGATGCTCTGGCTCCTGGGGGAGCTGCCTTCCCTTCTTTTCTCTCTTCCAAGGCTATTTCTCTCCCCCCAGCCTTCCTTGCACTGACTCATGGACCTGCCTTTTCTGCTTCTGAGGAAGGCTTGGACATAAATGTTTAGCCCTTGTCAGGCTCACACCTTTGAGGAGTACTTGCACCCCTTCATTCACTCCCACTGGGCCCCTCAGTCTCCCAACACTCAATGCAGACTGTGCAGAGGATACCTCATCATAGCAGGTATTTAGTAAAAATAGATATATTTTAGGTGAAGTATGCATGCTTCAAATAATTTTGACCTAGATAGAAAGTGCTTTTATTAAGTTGCCACATCTATTACCAAGGAGAATGAGTCAAGTAGGCTATAGTATTCCATGGGTTTCTTTTTACAAGCTCTGCTCTTAAAGGGGAACTTTTGAAACATTGTTCTCTCATCAAAGAAGATGAGAAAGAATAGGATTAAGGTGAAGAGAAGGATTTCTTTGAATAGGGAAGATATAATTACACATTTTCCATGACACATGCTGAAAAATGTAATATTGGATAATGCAAGTAACCTCAAATTTTTCATTGTATTTTAATAGAGAGCTCTCTTTTAAGATTTTTATATTATATACAGCATATAGTTACAGGTGTAGACACTTCTCTCACATAAAAGAGACTGAAAAGGAATCAAACAAGAATAAACTCTTCCTCCCTAACCACTAAGGAAGCATGATAAAGAAGGACGACATCAGATTAGCTACAGAATTTCCATCTCATTGTTTCCTGAAAAATAAAATTTTATAATGAACATACTCCATACAAGCTGTGCAGAGCAAGTATCTCTTCCAAAAATGCACAGAGCAGTAGTAAAAATCAAGCATGGACTCAACGACATCTGTTGCGGCATTGTTATCAAATGCCATCTTTTTTACACAAATCTGTAACAGTCACTTCTTTTTTTTTTTTTTGTGTGGAAATATTAGTTTGTATGCAGCATCTAAAAGCTGGCACACGAGGACCGACAGATGCTTTGGTTTTACCTCATCTTCAACTTCCTTGGCTTCTCATTACACTAGCTACAGCTCGGCAAATTATTCCTGTGCTTTGGAAAGCCGACAAAATGCCATCTGTCTCTGCATGGTTATCAAAACTAATACTGCAACGTGAAAAAACTACGATCTGAAATTGTACCTGGCAACTGCATGGTGAGCTTGAGTATCTTGTTAGATTACTCACAGGCACAAATTTCTGTGAGTGGACACCCACCTATCCCACTGTGCACTCGGCTGCAGGAGCAGCCAGTCTCTGACCTTTCTTGCTTGTAGCTGTTTCTCATGCCATTGACATTGACTGACACTAATTATGGCTTAGAATGCAAAATGAGGTAGCTTCTCACCAACTGAGACTCCAAGGTCACTATGATTAGAGTATGAGCAGCTTTTGGTTTTCCTTATAAAAATGAGAGGCTGAATGCATGGAGGAAAGAGGTGGAAAGGTCAAGGAAAGAGAAAGAGCAAGATTAGATCAGTGTGGTTCAGCATGTAATCACATTGGTCCAACAGCTACAAGATTCATCACTAAAGCTTTAGGGAAGGGCAAACATGAGCACGGTGTCATTAGATGAAACAGAAAAGAGCCAAAAGGTATGAAATGGCCTGACAGTCCTGCCCTTAAGCTGACAGAGAAGTCATCCTCAGAGCTTCTCTTCCTTTCTAAATACCTTGATAATTTCTCCACCAACTGGTGAAATACAGCCCAGAATAAATACCTTGTACAGACACAAAGCTGGCCTTTGTACACTGCAGAAATGCTTTAATGCCACCTCCAGGGTTAGCTCCAACCAAACACGTGCTAGAGACAAAACTGAGGAGAGGAACACGTGGAACAGAAAAGGAGAGGTGATTAAAATCCAGTTTAGTAGACACTGTCCTCTTTTTTGGAGCTCCTGAGCTGCACACTGAACAAAATGAGAGTAGAGCAGTTGTTCTCCTCCTCCTAATCATCCCCTACAGCTTGTGGTCAGAGATAGGAGACAAGGTGAGCTCATTGGTCTGCAGCAAAACCATGTTACATTTTGTTGCACAGACAAGAGGTGATGGTTGCACAAAAAAGTCCACTGCTCTGTGTCTGAATTCAGCAAAATGAGTATCTGATCCTGTCATACTCCAAGACCAAAAGACTTCTCCTAGGTTCTCTCTGGTTGAGAAACCATCCCTTGGCCAACTTTAGTCATGCAACTGAGCAAACAAACTCAGAGCAGATTGCACAGAACATACAATCCTAATTCTTATTTTGTGCTTAAAACACTACAGAAAGAGCATTTCCATCCTCTCCTCTACTTCCTCTACCATCTGAGATGCATTGAACTGAATATTAATTATTCCTCAAATTGCAAAATGTATTAACATTCAACATGAGAAAGACTGACCCCCAAATCCCATCCCTTATGTATTTTCAGGCTGAAGCTCCTCCTATCTTGCACTGATGTATGGTAACAATGGAGTTCACTCCTGATACAAATGTGGGTTTTTTTAAAGCTATCCAAGGTAGGAGAACACTTTTGGGGAATAAAATGCTTTAGATAAATCACTTCATTCTGTTGTTTGTTTTTTATTACATTTGTAAATTTGGCTCAACAAAATCAACATCTTGAGTTACTACTGCTTTCCTCTATCATAACCACTTCTTTATATCTAAAGATGAAGTTTGTGTAAATTACACACCACCTTCCATGAGGTTCTGGCCACAGTTACTAGGGGTTCCTTACAGGGATTCATTGTGTGCTGTAGCAAGCAGTCCTATGGCATATGCCCAGAGAATGATGTCTCTTTAAGCTGTGCCCTGCTACCACTTTGAACTGGCACCAGAATGTAGGGCTGAGAAATCATTGTATGCCATTGGAATCCCTGTCTGCAGAAGAGGCAGTGTGCATTGCCTATCAGTTACATTCACACCTCATCTAAACAAGTAGAAAAGGACAGAAGGATGGAGAAGACTCAGAGCTTCCTCTCTTCCTTCAAGGCTCTCTTTTTTCCTTCTATACAACATTCTCCTTTGTGTTCTTGGCTACACTGCATTATCATGAGCTCCTTGGGAAAAGACCTCTTCTCTCTACCTACAAAGAAATCATTAAAAAACAGTAATGTCTTGGCTTCACTATGTAGTTAGTTTCTCCTTGTATGTTCTTGCTCCCAGCAGTGTTAAGTCCGTGTGTAGCTCTTATTCACAGGAAATCCTTTTAGTCTTACAATGAGGTCTTTGTAGCAAGTCTTTGGTGTTATTCTTCTGTATTTGCAAGGACTCCTGAATACCAAGCTGCCTGGGACACAGTATCTAGGGGAATAACTAATATAGGCTAAACGTAAACTAATTTTGAGGAACAAAAGCAGCCTTCAAGCTATATGCAAAGTTACTGAAAGCTGTTTTTTCAATGAGGGCGAGTGGAAGTGACAATTCTTTTGCACTTAATGAGCCAGAGTAGCAGAGATTAGAGAAACCCTCTAAATTATTTGGCTGTTGAATAAAAATCCAATTTAAATCTAGTGGAAAGTAAGAGCTTTGGTTCAGCTGTAGAATCAGGGTGCACAGGCAAGGAAAATAAGCAGTCTTTTTAGATCCAGTCCCTAAACCACTAACAGTTTATTATATAAAAGCCAAGCACAGATAATGAGAAAAAGAATAAAGAAATAAAGAAATCCATGGGAGACCAAGAGGTTTGCTCAATGTTATTAACTATTCTATGCAAAACAGTAGCCTTTCTAGAGAAACTGATATGCCTTCCTCTCACACTCCCTTGGGCCAGGGCCTCAGGGGAGACAGCAGTTCACAGTAAGGCCGGCACAGCAGCAGCTGCTGACATTTCTGTTTACTGGTGTTGCTCAGCAGTGTCCATTAAAATATTTCAAGCACCTTAAAGATACTCTTTAAGGTATACTCTTTAAAAATACTCTTTAAGGTGAGGACTTGGCACAAAATCTGCACTGCAAGGGAGTGAAACCATCAGAACAGCAATAGAAGAGCTAAGGAAAGGTTTAAAAGGTCTACTGTGTGAACTTCAGTCAAGTATCCTCAACCCGTCTCATCTTGGAAAGTCCCACTTCTGCATCAGCCAGGGAAAAATTTCATTTCTTGTTTTGTTCACAAGAAGGAACTATAACCTGGCAGTGGTCCATTGCAAGCAATAAACACCAACAGAACCTCACCAGTTTCCACAGTGGTTATACATCTTGGAGCCCATCCTTTCTTCTTTACTTTGGCTGTCTCCGCAGGCTGCAAGGATTGTCTGCTATGTTTTTGACCACACATGTCAGCTTAGTGAAATGGAATTAAAAGCTGTGTGCATGAATAGATAGTGACTTTTGGCCTTCTTGAAAACTGTGACTCCCTAGATGACAATTTAGTCTCAAAAATGAAAAAAAATATAAGCTCTTTTCTTAACACAATGAACAAAAATAACACACACGTGGAACCTTCCCAAAGAGTGCTGTAACTGCTCGTCCAGCAGAGCCAAAGCCAAATGGCTTCCTGTGGATTTGTCAACTGAGACAGACATAGTCTTTAACTAAAACAGTCTCATCGAGGAATGGGGCATTCACATGCCTCTTCTCTCTAGAGAATGTGTTATTGAAACCCAGAATCCTGATTCTGTTTTAAGTGGGATAATCATCATGGTCTTCTTCACCATATACTTCCATTAAACTTGCAACCACATCTCATAGAGCTCGCTGATTTTTTATTCTGTTTCATTAAAATAATCAATACAACCAGCTAATAGAAGTGGGACAGAAGGGGAATTCTATCACATGGTCACATCACCTAATTTCTAAAACAAATAAGGCTTAAAAATCATAAACCCCAAAACTGACTAAGAGGGTGAAGGTAGCACACACTATAACAGATGAAGCTTCAAAAGACAGCTAAGCTAATCTAATGCCCAGATGAGTCCACAACACCCTCTAGCTCATTATTAAATACAAATCTATAGAGCACATCTCTGTATTCAGCCCTCAGAAGATAGGTCTTTATGGTGCCTGTAAAACTCTCATTAGGCTACTGGGATTATCTCTTCCCTTTATGTTATTTGTTTGGCTCTATAAATGCTGAAGAAAAGACATGATGAATCAATGAGTGATTCAGATTTTGCCTTCAGTCTTTATCATCAGGCATTTATCTATTTTTTTGTCTCTGGAGTTTTTTATCCTGCAGCAAATTTATTGTAGTGCCTCCGAGTGATTTTTTTTCTCTTCCTTCCCCTCCCTTGCCCCAATACTCTATTGATTTTCTCATTTTTACAAATAAGCATAGCAATAAATAAAATTACAAAAGCTCAGGACAGAATTGTAGCTGAATAAATACACTCATCAAGAATAAAAAATTGTTGGCTAGACTGGGAAAATTACAGCTCCCTCATGTACATTCTTTATTATGAAGTGAAAATACAATTAGTAAAGCAGAAGTAGCTCAGAATCAGGCTTTTATTTCCCATTTTGCTACTGATGCACTGTGGTCACAGGTGGTGTATTTTAAAGTAATTGGGCAACATTACCTAAGGTGGGGGTGAAATAGAGATGTTCTAACTCCACTGACACCACTGGAGCTGGTGCATGCATTGACAAGGAGGTCATTGCATCACCCTTCTGTCATCATCACAGCTCTATGCAAAATCAGTGTAATAGACAGTCCTCTCGGCTTGGCTGAGAGATGTTTAAATGGAATGCTGGCAAGCTGGTTTTTGACTTCTTGGATTGAAAAGTCCAGTTATACAGCACATAGAGGAATGATGGATCAATATATTTCTGAATATTCTACAGAGTTTAGGATACTAAATTCTTGTTCCAAAGTATTACGGAATTATTTTGTGGCCTTAGGCATTTTGGTGTCATGGAAGGGCTGCTTTGCAGAGTAAGAGAAGATCCAGCTCAATATTCTCTATTAGGTTTCTGTTTTCTACAGATAGATTTGTATTAGTACAAATAGTCTCCTAATACTTGAAAAAAACTTAAGGCACCAAATGTATAATAAATGTTTCCTGAAAGAAACCAATCAGATAAATTTCACAACAAATTCATGGCTGTCCCATGTTAGTATCTGCTAAAAGCTTGCTGAGGTGAATAGGATCCCACACATGAAAATCTGACTGCAAGATCAGGGCCTAAAGTTTTTGGTAGTAGTCCTTTGGCCAAGCCAAAACTAGCTAACAAACTTGGGGAAAAAGGTGGCAGAATTCTGTCATAACACTGGACTCGGAACCTGCCAGCAGAATTAATAGGCAACTCATTCTCATTCAACTCAAACTCCTTTTACTGATGTTCTTGCTTTATACACCAGAATTGACCAACACCAATAAAAAAGGTCTAAAAAACTGTGAGAAGATACTATAAAATTGCATATCAGCATATCAGTTAAGGTGCTGCGTGTTCTCACTAACCTTACATGCTTAGAAAGGTTTGAAGAATTATCCTTTTGGAAACAAACAAACAAACAAAATACCTGTCATTTCACTAACTCTGAAAACTACTTGAATACATGAGAAATGTACTCAAGTATCTAATACATCACCTGTTCTTTTTTTCAAAAAAAAAAAAAAAAAA
Source organism: Urocynchramus pylzowi (assembly GCA_013397555.1). Classification (NCBI taxonomy): domain Eukaryota; kingdom Metazoa; phylum Chordata; class Aves; order Passeriformes; family Fringillidae; genus Urocynchramus; species Urocynchramus pylzowi. The sequence goes on along the minus strand of VZRH01004994.1, from coordinate 1,081,592 downwards.
AAGAGAAAGAAAAGTTGATTTTAAAAGTGCCGACAGCCGCTCTGCCGGGATGCCGCAGGCGCGGGTTCAGCACCTCGGCCAGCTCCGCGGCCGGCGGGGACACCGCGCTGCCCTCGAGGGACAGCGACAGCGCCAGCGCCGCAGCTCCCCGGCCGGGCCACCACCCTGCCACCGGCACTGATCGCCGAGTGTCCCTGCCAGGGGCCATCAGGGGAGAGGGACGAGGGTGGGCAATAATTGTGCCGCGCTCCTGCGTGTTCAGTGGCTCAGGCAGCGCCTGCACAGCTGGTTTCAGCTGTGGCCTTGCGCAGAAAACACATTCGTCATTGATGTCATGAGACACGTTTGGGAAAACTAAAATACTGAACAGTACAGGTGAAAAATGAGCCACAAGGAGAAAGAAACATCAAGGAGGCAAAACTGAAGGGAAATATAAAATAAAAGTTAATACTTGCCTCTTTTTTTTTTTTTCCTGCTTGTCACTCTAACACAAAGACCACAATACAGCTTGTTTGTGCCTTTTTTAGAGGAAGTAAAAGGAGGATATAGGGACAAGCCACAAGACAGCTGGAGGCAAAGTACACTAGAACCTCATTGCAAGACAGACTTGATGAAAAAAAATAAAATCTGTAATCTCAGTGGAAAAGAGGGTGAGCTGTGGTTGAGAAATTAATTGTGCTGGACAGCACAACTAGTGAATGAAAGCTCCATATGGATCAGGTTGACACTAAAATAGGCTGGAACAGAGTCTGGCAAGTTGACTAAGCTAAGCAAAACTCCCAAGAAAAATATTACAGAAAACATTAGAGGGAAAAAATCAGTAGAAGAGTAAGTACATTTGGAGAATGTGGAGACTGTGGGGTGTGGTGGTGTTTTGCATCCCTGGCATAAGAAAGCAGTACAGGAATTACATAAATGGAAGAATTCATTTTGCATAAAAGATACCTGAAACCTAAAAGTTGAAAGAATTCCAGAGGAAATTAATACAGCAGGAGTTGCTCATGCAAAGCTGTGTGGGATGATGACAGAAACAACACCATAAGTGACCTCATCTAGCATCAAAGGAGCTGCCTCTGGCACAGGAAACAAAGCAATTGCTTCTGAACACAGGCTCATTTGCTCCTGATAAATCTTAATGAGATGAACAAACCAGGGGAACTTAATGGTATCCTCAAATAAGGATACTTATCTCCATATCTACATTTCAGGAAAGTTAATAAACTTGATATTTACTACTATAAAAACCCTACTTGATTTAAGTATGCTGTATCTGGCAGGAAAATATTGGTATTGCTAGAGCAATCACTTTCTGAGTCTAGAGAGCAAATGCCACTTATTTTATAGTTCAAGCATAGAGAAATTTTACTTCTTCAAATGTCCAATTGCCAAAGAAGAATTAAAAATCATGTAACTAATTTCTAAATTTTATATTTTAATTCAGTGAGGACTTTAATTTGCATGACAGATTTATGTCTTTGCAAAGATGACCCCGTATATGGCATAGAAACCTGCACCAAGAATTTCCAGGCATTTGCCCCAGAAAAGGAGAATGGCAAAAAGTTAAAAGCAAAGAAGGTCATTTGGAAGGTTAAAACAAAAAAACCCCACAAAATTCTGGCAGTACAGAAGAAAGGCAATCCGATCCAGCTCTGATTAAAGCTTTCAGCAAAGACTATTCAGTACATATTCCACCTTCAAGGCAAAAATAAAGTTCTTCACTTCAGTCAGTGATACAAGATAAGTTGAAATAAATTTAATTAATTGGAGGAATTTGAAAAGGTCATTTAAAAATCACCACAAAGTAGATGGCATCACTTGGGCCTAATCCTGCCCTCACAGAAAACAATGGTGTTCCTAAGCTTCCTCAGCCCTCAGAAAGAAAAAATGTGTAATTAAGGAGGGTCACAATATGTGCTGGCAGGTCAAAACAGATTATAGCCAGAGCTAAGTTTGAACCCCAGATTCCTTTTTGAGATGGGGTACAAAACTATATTCAACACAGTAGCATCTGAGAACTGATAAAACAGAGCCCCTTTCTATTAAAAAACCTTTAAAATCTGTAAGAGTAAAACATGCTCAGTCATGTATGAGTAATAAACACCCTGCTTCTCTATTACTTCAAGAATCTTTTCTGATTTACTTGCACATCAGCCTGGGAAAAACATGAGAAATCTTTCCAGCATACCTGTTCCAGTAGTGCAAAGGTACATAGAGAACAGCAGAATTAGGCCTTATCCTCCATATCAATAAAAAAAATATTCTGGTGAACGTATTACACCTACTCACAGTGCTTGGTGGTCCAACACATCCAAGTCTGAAAAGGAAACCAGGAGATCAGTAACTTCCATATGGGCAGCTCTTGATACTGCCAGGGACCTAAATTTTGTTCATCATTATGAGTCTGCTTGCAAGAGGAACATGTGGATTGGGACCTCAACCCTTGCCATCTTCTTCTCTGGACACCTGTAATAATAAAGATATCTCCTCTTGTGTTCTGTATTTGCTATTGCCTCGAATGATCTATTTTTTTGGGAATGGATAGTTTCTTATTTTCCTTTGTATGAAGCCACATGGGCTGTATTCCAGGCTAAATAGCAAATTTACTCCTAAGTACAGAAACAGCAGTTTTTCCCGGCAAGATGATTCCTATGTGAGGAAAGGACTGTGAGCTAAGTCAGAGCTTGGCACCTCTGTGCCACTGCCCCTATTGTAAACTTCACCAAATCATTTTATCTCACTGGATTCCCAGTTTGGTTTTTTTTTTTTTGTGAAAAGCTTTCTTGCCTCTGGGGGACATTGGGAAGACAAATTCATTAATCTCTGCAAAATGCTGAGAGGTCTGCTTACCACTGGTTTCAGTGGTTTCAGAAAAGAATCTCCCTGAGAGTGCATTTGGAAGAATGGGAAGAGCATTGTTTGGTTTGGATTCCACATAAAGAATCTGAATTAATGGGAGTGATGAACACCTCTAGTGGAGCAGAGGAAGCTGCAGGAGGGAAATACCTGCTGAACTGACCCAGAAAGAGTTAAGTGCCTAATGGAAAAATCCCTATGGGTTTGAATTTAACGTGCAGTGACAATGAGGAAATCCATCTGGATGTAAAGCTGCAAGAAATACAAGGCATCAAGAAAGGCAGCATTCATGCTTTTTGTGACTTAGGAGTTATTGTATCCAGCCTTTATCATGATACCTTAGATAGCACATAATTGTTCTCCAAAGGGTTCTCCATAGAGCTTGCATAATGAAGCAGGTTTCAAAAATGTTCAGTGCAAAGAGAAGAAGGTGTCTCATGACAAACATAAATGTCCCTTGTATTTCAAAAGGAGCCAGTTTCAGTAATTTAAATAAATTCTTCACACTGGCGACAGGCATGTGAACAGACCAGATTGTATTTAAGTTCAGGAAGATAATCAGAGCTCTCATCTTGCCTGTTTTTAAATCCAGGGTGCTGCTCTGAGATTTGCAGACAGCCATGTCCAGCAGGAGCTTAGCAGGGTCAGCCATAGCTCATTTGCGGGAGAGCTGGCACTTAACAGCAGATGAGTTAAGAATGCAGAGTAAATTAATAAAACCTGTATGGAGTCAGGTCAAGAACAGAAAAGACAAGCAAGAAGTTCATTTCATGTGCAAACATGTTTTTGGCAGTTGGTTTTGAATCTCTGTGGTTTTGGGAACAAAAAGGACCATTCCTTCTTTGCTTGCTTCCAGAATGCACCAGTTTGCAAGAAAGGAGATGGGAGCCATGAAACCATCAGCCAGACCCAGTAAAGCACACTTCTGTAAGAGTGGAAAAATAAGAGGATAAATGAGCACAACTCAATGAGAGCAGAAAAATTCAAATGACATTGTAGGAGATGAACACTCTATTAAATAGAAATTCATACCAAGGTGATGAACTGATTATGAGGCAAGCTCAGGAGACAGTTCAGCTGGACACACTGGAGGACTTTGGCAAGTCATTTAGTCAGCATTGTCCTCACCTGCCTAAGGGAAATAATTTCCTAGTGTTTCAAAGACACAGTGAACTACCTGACTTATATGTTGATACTTGACATGCTATGAAACTCTATAATGTGCTTATTACCATAACCTTTAATCAGTTATTTTATTAAAGGTGTTTTTAAATAGTGCAGCTTAGAGGGTAAAATTAACAAGTAAATAAAGTAGAAAAGCAAAGTCAAAATCAGAATGAGCAAGACACACTGGTTATTTCTTGAGGCTGCTCATGTTTTAAACACCCCCTCTCAGGGCTGCTCAGTACTTTCCGCTGAACACGACAGCATCCGCTGGTGATTGACACTCAGCCATTACACAGTGCAGTTTTGTCAGCAGGAACTCAAGGAAAAAGTGAAGCTGAACACCTTTGGATAAGTGTGCACTCCTGAAAATGGCCATAATTTACTCAAGCCTCTTCCATTGATGCTGATAGGAGTAACATTTTAAGATAAGCCTGTAGAAAAAAACTGTAATTTTCTGGTTTCATAAAAAATCCTTGTTTCTTTTCCTACTGCTTTTGTGGGAAGAGGAAGCCCCAGGCATCTGACTGCAAGCTCTCAGTCACCCAGTGACTCTGACCTACAGAGCAATCACACCTCCATGGGGTAGCTATTCAGAGACATTCAAGCCTATACAGGTGAACTGGGTTCCTTGCTTTTTTGGGTTGGATTTTTTTTTTTCCCTTTCTTTTCATCTCTGAATTCCTCAGTCTGGGCAGATTTTCTTTTCTCTTTTTCTTTATTTTATTTCATTTTTATTATTTCACCTCCTCTTTGCCTTTGCCCCCCCCTCAAAGGTACATCAATCACCACTATCAGTTTGAGCTGGGAAAGGAAGGCTACTTCAAGGTCACTGTGTAAAAAGCCCTAATGCTTTCCAGTGAAAGGGAATGGAAAAGAGACTGCAAGTGGCTTCCTGTTTCTATTCATTGTTTAAGGAAACTCCTTAGGAAGGAAAGAGAAAGTATGCATGTGGGGAAGGCTGTATGGCCAGAGGAAGGGGGAAGGGCCATACACAAAAGGGCAGTCCTTAAAGGTAATATCCCACAAAGAGGAAAAACTGATTGGCATGCAAATAGATGAGTGTGAGTTGGAGAGAGATGAAGGAAACAGATGCAATTCCTCAGAGACCAAGGCAGTCCCCTTGAGGCCAATTGTCCGTGAAAGGGGCTGGCCATCGTTGACAAGAACAGATATCAAAGAAGGGAAGTAGGGGAACTGCTGCAATAAATCCAGCACGTGTCCCTTCCTGGATTTTCTCCATTCTGCTAGAGGAGCAGGCTGCATGGAGCAGCTGTGCTTCTGCTCAGCCCTGACACGATCTCTCAAGATAGCCAGTGCTGCTGCTCACACCGTTCAGGTGAGTACACAGGGGAAAAGGAGCTTTCACCGTGGCAGAAACCTCATACCTGGCTCCCCTTCCTTCTCTGCTTCCTTCCCCCATTGCATGTTAGTGACCTGCAAAGGAGATGCTGACCCAAAGGGGCACAGGCAGCAGAGGAGCCACAGAGGAGCCCCCCTGAGCAGGGTATGGAGATCCAGGCCCACTGCCCCATCCCCAAAGCTGCTTCTGTTACCCAGCCCTCTGAACAGCAATTTTTGCCATTGCCCTTGGGTTTACATGCACTATTTATATTCCATATTTAAGATAAAACTATGCTAAATACACTTCAGTGTTGTCATACAAGAGAGGAAGTATCACATTCAGCCTTAACTGGGGCTGGATTAAAATGTACATACACAAGAATAAAGCCAAGTTACTACACACTATTTCTTGTTAGCAGAATACTTTGTAACACAGTTTTCCCTAGGTTTAGGGTTTTATGTTTTCTTTGACTATGTGGGCACAGGAGAGGCAAGAGAAGTGTCATATTTTTTATTTTTATATTGTTTACCAACTACAGACTTGCAATAGAGCTGTTATTTATCATCCTTCAAAACACATTTTGAGTACTGTGGCTATTGAAATATTAGTTTTCAATACCTATTCAACTAGTCACTTACAATGACACTGTTGTTCTAGGTACCTTACTAGTACAGAATAAAAGGCAATCTCCATCTCCAAGAATTTATATTCTACAGATTACACATAACATTTATACAAATATTTTCAAATGGATATTCTTATTTTATTTCTGGAGAATTTAGATATAAGTATTTTTTCCTCAAATCACACTCCTATACAGGAGTTCCTAAGAGTGCCATTAAGAGGAAACTGTTAAAAGAATGCACTGATTTATTTAATATAAATATCCATGCAGAGCTGTAGAAAATACAGATTGTTTTTGTCACAGAGAGAAACAATGCAAGTGATTAATAATGTGGACATCATTGAACTTTCATTTCCTCTTGAGTGCTGTGATGCTTGCCTTCTCATTCCAAAGTATTCCTACATTATGCTGCAGCAATAAGCCTCTCATCCTTAATTATCAATTCCTCCACAAAGCCAGAGAGGTAAAATGTATCCGAGTCAAACAATGCCCACCAACTGCCCTATTGCACAGTATTTCAGGGAGTCTGTGGAGAGATTGCAACACAACAAGAGAGCTAAAAAAAGCCAACCCTGGAACCTGAGATAAGGAAGCACTGAGAAAAACAGCAACCACAAGTTCTCATGGGATGGGGCTTGGCTGAGCCAGAGCAAGAAATACATGAAAGAAACAAGTGAACCGCACCCATCAAGTGACAGCTTCTGTTCAGTGATAAAGAGCCAGATAGGCTCTTGCAAGCTGGGTCTCTGCTTTGGCTATTTATAGCATTCAAATAGGAAAACCTTCTAATATATATAAGCAAGAATTCTGGAGTCAAATTGTTGGTGATCATCTATTTAATCCTCTGTATAGGTTTTGAAAAATAGCATACCTAGCACATTCTATTAAAAAAAAATTGAACTGTGATGAAACCAGTTTCTGACTAAAGGCTAATAAGCACAGAAGTGCAAGATTATGGATACAGTTAAATTATGCAAAACTTTTAGTGTATCTCTGCCCCACCAGTACTTTTGGCAGTAAGACAAAAAGGTCTTGCCACCTCAAATTTGTATCAATTTAATACAGACAAAAAACCAAGCACTGTACATCCTTGGTATGCAGTAATAAAGTAAAAAATGATGATGAGGATCAATGATTAATTCTGATTGAACCTGAAACCAAAGCCAGGTTAGTTCCCTTAACTTTTGTGTTCTCTTTTCATTATAACTGTGCTCATTTAGAACTTCTGTTCATTACCCCCTTGAAATTCAGCCACTTCTCAAGCGAGTTTCCTAGAAATCTACAAAAGTAAGTGAATAATACAATTCAACACATCTCTAATCTATGTTGTTCCTCAAATGGATGTATTGGGGTTCTATAGACAACCAGAGCACAAACCAAATTCTCATTTGGGATTGTTCCCTTACCATTTCAACATCACCAAGTCTGTGAATAAAACGTGCCAGCCTCACTTTATCCCACCAAGCCTCAAAAACACAGCTGTGCAGGACTCCTCATCAGGCCATACACACCTTCCATGGCTTTAAGAACTAAATGATTCCATGCAAATGAAGTTGTGTTGTCAGTAAGTTTTTATGCCTAGAAAGATTCCTGCAGACCCTCATGGGCTTATTGATGTCTGGTGGAGTTGAAAGCAAGCTGAACTTTGTTGGAGAGGTCTTAAAAGGCTGTGATGAAAGAAGCTGACTTGGATTAGACATTTGGAGGGATGGGTCACACTTCTTTGTTCTTACACTAATGACTGTACACAGGACACACCTAGTCTTTCATCTCTCCAGAGACAGGTGTTGACACTCTGGATTCAGCTCTGTTCCCACACGCTTTCTCCTGCTGAACCACCAGGCCATCCACACATGAACTTCTCAGTCATGCACTGATTTCTGTCTTGAACATGTATGAGGCTTATGTGATAAGATTGAGCTGCACTTCATGGGCTTGCCCTGCCCTATGCAGGGAGCAGGTGGATCAAGCAGAGCCTTGCATTTCCCTGCCCATATTTTGTGGGAGAGAGCAGGAGAGCTCTTCCCCATCTGGCACAAGATGTCCCTCCATGCAACCACAAGAGAAATGCACAAGAAGTGAGGTCCAGTCTTAAGAGAGTGGGAACCTAATAAAAATATCAAATAAAAATAAACCCAGATCTGTTTAGATCCACTTCCAAGCACTGAGGCTTACTGTACACCAGTAAGCAGATTTTTCTCTGGATACAGCTAGGTACACTGCTGCTCCAGCCTCCAGAAAAACTCAACTCAGGAGTTAGATTTTGGAGATCTACCCTTAACAGCCCCTCCTAGATAATGCAGTAAAATTAGAGCATTGACTAACTTATAGGGTGAAACAATAAAACAAGACAGGATTTGAAGACAATCCCTTACTGTACAAAATAACCCCCCCAAAACAAAACCAAAAACCCACCAAAAAAAGTACTGTAACTAGAAGGCATGGTCCAAAAAAATGATGAGAACTGCAAGAGGGACAGATTTGCAAAGATGACATGATTTACCACGTAGATTAATGCCTTCTAAACAGGACAGGATTGAAAGTCAATACTTCAGTTTATTGATTTTGGCAATGATTCTTAATTTCTTACATCTTTCAGCAGTATGAATTAAATACTCTGCAGGATGCTACTGATGAAAAACAGGCTTTATGCTTGTAACTTGAAAACTATGAAAAATAATGGAAGCAAATTGAAATGAAGACAACAACATAATGTACTACACACTGCTCACCAAGGAAAGTTTTAAGCTTAGAAACTAAGGAAAACGTTGAACCACAAATACTATTTACAACAGATCTGTTTTTAAACAAGGTTAGGGAAAGACAGAAATATGACCTCCAGCAATCATACCTTTAAAATTCAACCTGGAAAGAGCACTATCATGTTTACCTTTACTTTATGCTATATACAAATTTTTCAAATGTTTGCTCTTGAAAGACCCAATTGGCAAAAACAAAATAGAAATATATATGATGCATTTTTAAAAATTAATCAGTTTAATTCTGCAATATGTATGGTATGGATGGCACAATCATGATAATTTCCTCATGCAATGTCTGATATTAATTCTAATCTCAGACTGCTCCCTACTGGTAATAAATTATGTTAAAATTCATTAAATAGGTGCAATTCCAGAGACATATTAAGAACCACATTTGGCAAATATTCTGTCTTTGAATGGATGCAGGAATGGGTGGGGGGAGCTTGAGAAGGCAACATCAATCTGAAATAAAGAGTAAAATGCAGATGTTTAAGCCATCATGCCCTTTTTCCTGCTCCCACTCAACTTGGTACCAAAACATGCAGCTGTCCCAGATTATTTGGTAGAGGCTTGTCCTTTTGAACATAAATAATTCTTTCTGCACTCATGCAGGATGGGACTTGCAAGAACAAAGCAGGCAGGCTGCAGGTGGAGAACGGAGACAATTTGGTCCTTGTGCTGCTTCAGCTTTTCTTGAGTGCCAAAGGTATCTTTGTGATAACTTTGTTACAATTACTGGGTACAAAATAATTTTCTTCTTACAATTTCATACCTTAACAAATTGTCCCATAACACTGGGAGGCACCAATCTAAACCTGTGACATAGACTAAGTACCCTGTACTATAGCACTGCCATTGCCCTATGGCATATATGTATTATATTTGATAATAACAGTCAAATACACTGTTCACAGTCTGATCTTGCTTTTTTAAGGTAGTGAAACACCTCTTAATACCTCTGTGAGGTGCACCTGCACTGAACCTCAGGGAGACAAAACTGGACATGGTGGTTTGTTTTTCTTTACAGGCAGTCAGACTTCAGGCTGTGCTGAGGTCCCAGCTTTAAACCTCACTAGGTCCTGAGGCAGGAGCTTGACACAGAGCAGGCACAAGTGCCAGCTGCCTCAGTTCTCATTTTCTCAGACCAGCCTCCCAGAAAAAAAACCAAACCCACAAACCAAAACAAATCACAATTATTATTGTGAGACAAGTTGAAGTCCTTTTCCTTTGTCTCTCCTTTCCACTTGCTCTTCAGAGTTTGACCATATCTCCCTGTCACTCTTTCAAACATCTTTTTCATTCCTGGCACAAATTTACACAGGAAGGGAAAGAAGTTAATGCCATGGATTATTCACCCTGTTCAGCACAGCATGAGAGACCATTGGCCCAGATACCTCTCTTATTCCTCTTTGTGTTCTGTGCCACCTGTTGCTTATTTTCTTTTCCACATGTTCTTCAATAACTGCCCAGACTTAACTCCATTCTTGATAGAGCCATAATTTACCTTCTGAATTGTGGTTCCACCCACCTCCCTGACCCCCAATTTTTTTTGCTAGGATGGTTCATTAGCCAATTTTTAACATTGGTACATATGCTGTATTTTGGTTTGTTCATCCTTAAAGCCTATTGCAGCCATTAAGATAAACTGAAATCTAGGATTAGGAACAAAATTAAAAAAAAATAAGACAAAAAAAAAAGAAAAAGCAAATATAGCAGGTCAAAAAATAAAGTTCTACACAAGCTGGGACATAATGGAAGTACTGGCTGATCTGTTGCCACCCTCTGTGTCAAATTATTCAAGTGTGATAATTGTTTGCAAACATATGGAACACATTAAAAAACTCTTGTAGATTTAGAGGGTTCAAAAGTATCTCTCATATTGGGATCTTGCTTCCATTGAATTGAATTAGATTCAATTCATTTCATAGTCTAGCAAGAATGTTAATGAACAAAATCTGAGTTGCTCCATGACTTTAGAACAATTTAGACAATATCTGGGACATTGTAAATCCACAAAAGCCTACCTGCAAACACCCCAGCACTGCATGACACAACCTTTTTCAGCAATACTGTTAGAAGGATGATCCCAAAGCTAGATCCCCTAGAGCTAACAGTCTCCAGAGCTGTGCTGCAGGACCCCTTGGGCCACAGATCACAACCCCACATGGGGACTTATGTCTGTGTTCAGGGGCTCAAAGTCAAGGCAAGATCTTACTACAGGCCTGGAATGCAATTCCTAAAAGGGAAATCATGGAATCATAGAAAAGCTTTGGGTTGGAAGGGATCTTAAAGATCACCTTGTTCCATCCCGCCTGCTGTGGACACCTTCCACTATCCCAGATTGTTCAGAGGCCAGATCCAACCTGGCTTTGAACATTTCCAGGGATGGGGCAGCCACAGGTTCTCTGTGCAACCTGTGCCAGGGCCTCATCACCCTCACAGAAATGACTTTTTTCTAAATATCCAATCTAAATCTACTCTCTGTTCAGTTTGAAGACAGTCCCCCTTGTCCTGTCACTTCATGCTTTGTAAATAATCCCTTTCCATCTTTCTTGTAGTCTCCTTCAGGTACTGGGAGGCCACAACTCATCTTTCTGGCCACTGAATTTCAGAGGATGGATATACAGCAACTATCACCCCGCCAAAGCAGCTTGTCCCAAAACCTTTCCTCTAGTGTCAATGTGGGAAATTGATGGTTATTTCAAATTTCATAGACAATGCACATTATTTACTGAGCTGCTCAGGAAACATGGCAATATAGAACATTCATCTCAGCATAGAGTTACACAGCAAGCTATCAAAAGTCCAATGAAAAACAATGCACTGATGAAAAGATTTAAAAACCAAAAAAAAACCTTCAAAATAAAACCACACTAAAAAGAAACTCTAAAGAAAAAGGCCCTCCAAAAAAAAAAAAAAAAAAAAGAGGAAAAAAAAACCCAAAACCAACCCCAAAAATCATTTAATCAAACCCCAACTTCCCCAACCAGGCATTTTTCCAACCATCAGCCAAACAACTCAGGTTGGAGAATTTACTGCCCAATTATTATGTGACCAGTTATTGGATAGAGTTGACAAATATTTCCTCCACTTTCCTTGGCTTCAGAGTTGGCACTGCTCTTCTGCCTTTTGGAAGGACTGGAGCTCTTGCCAGACTGCTTGGCACTGTTCTAATTGACAATTTTAGGGCAGTAAATTAGAAGGGTTTTTCATGTTGTTTTACTTCTAATTTTAATCAGACATAGAACCACTTGGCATACCAAGCCACACGCTCTTCTGTGCAAGTTCACAGCGCCTCCATAAAAATACCCTCATTGAAATGTAACTTAACTTTAAAAGAGTCACACAAAAGCAATGTGCTGACTAAATGTGCTAGTACGGAGCATTGAGAGACTGTGAATTCCAATTTCAGCCATGCCAGTCATTTGGCATTAAAATATGCACCAGCTGTGAGTGTTTGGATCTCGATAAGTCAGAGTGTGCTGGAAAGCTGACAAGATACTGCTGTGAAAATGTTTCCAGCCCCTAATCTCAGCTGTCTTCTCTTTTTCATATTTTGCTACCCATGTTGGTGTATAATATAGGGAGAAATAAATGCAAAATCCAAGGAAGATGTGCATGAGATGACAGCAGTATTTATAGAATGTTTAAGATAGTGCTGCCACTCACACAGCTCTGGACTCCTCTTTGATGAGTTGTCTCTGGTCAGCCTTTCTAAATTGCTAATTTATTTTCCTTATGTGAGAAAGAGCCCTGTAATAGTAAACTGGGATATGTAACATTGCTGGGACAGGAAGGAATAGTGGGACTGAAATCCACAGAGACCCTTTCAAATTGGGACACTAGCTGCTGTCAAAGGAGCTGAAAAATGAGTCTCGATGAGGAGGTATTTTTGGACTGATTTATCAGTGGAGCATGTCACTCTGTAAACTCCTTTTTGAGCAAATATTTCTTTCCCTTCTCTATATTATTTATTCATATCCACACTAAATCTCATGCACAAGCCACCAGACTCTAACCTGCTGAGGAGGACAAAGCAGTGCGCTTCCCATCTGCTCTACTTAGCCTACAAGATGCCCTGGATCTTATCCTGCCCTTCTAGAAGGAAAATCTTCCCACTTTGTTGCAACCATCTTCCCAGCCACAAAACAGGGGTAAGCAAGGGTGAGGAAGGCTGCAAATTCACTTCAGTCTGAACTTTCTGTAGCAGAAAGCTGAAAAAGGACAGCCTGAAAGCAACAAGCCATTGTGGGGTTTCAGCAGTCACAGCTGCTCTGAGGCTGAGCTCAGTGCTCTGAAGTGGTCACCACACCATCCTCCTCCTCCTCACCTCCCTGCTGGCTCCCAGAGATGCAAGAAAGGCCAACACACAGGACCTGGGCTGCTGGCAGAGAGCAGGAACCCCTCAGCCTGCACCCTGCTCTGCAGGTGTCAGGTGAAGTTGTAAGAAGGGACCCAGGACATTCCTGCTCCAGCCGCAGGGGAAGGACAACCTGCAGGAGAGCAGGGGCTGGTACAGTAGCTACAGGGCTGTGCCAATGGAACACACCCAAATTTTGTACTATCCAGATCAAATTCTTGAAAGCTAGCAGGATTCTAGCCTTAGCTCAAGGGTGTTTTAGCAATGTAAAGTCCTTATAAACCCTCTAGCCTGGGGAGAGTTACTTCTCTGTCTCGCTTTAATAGATGAAACAGAATCATACATTTATCCAAAAGTACAGCTACAGAACAGATGACTGAAGATAGAAGCATCATAAAGTCACCCTAGGACAACTCCCCTTCTGGTACTGCCATGAATGCAGCTCCAGCTGGGAACACCCCAACCCTAAACACACACACACTCACGGTATTTAATATCAATTAATGTTTTATCAAAATCGTGAGTAAGTAGAAGGAGGATGCTAATTATAGAACCTGGTATTAAAGAGAAACTGCTGCAGTAGTTCCTTTTTCCCCAAATGAGGTCTGCAGGGGAATAATATAATTAAGGTACACGCAAAAAAAGCAGTGAGCTAGCTAAAGCAATGTTTTATAATCAAAACACCATTCCACAAATGCAAAGGTCACCTTACCTAAGACTAGCAAAACTGAAAAGAAGTAATTTGATAAATCAAGTACAGAAGTGTTTTTTTTTTTTTTTAACTCCTTCTCATAGAAATAAAAAATAAAATAACGTACATGTCTTATGGCCAAAGTCTGAAAGTTACAACAGCAATCAGGTGCAACAGTTAAATCCAAAGGAATTTCCCATTTCAAGTCAAGCTCACTGCAGGGAAAACAGAGCAAACTAATTATGATGTAAATCCACAATGAATGATGCAGAAATAGTATGCAGTGTAAACAATAATTTTGAAATTCCCAGTTTATATCAGCACTGATCTGTTTTATACACTCCAGAAGTGTAACTCAGAAAAGATATTTTTGCACTAATGAGAGACTTCAACTTTTTAATCAAAGAATAAATTAAAGCATTTTCAAAAGCATGCCAGCCTCATTAATTAGTTCCATTAAAATGTAAAAGATGAGTACATACATTTGCCTCACTTTGTGCTTGCATCTCTTTACCTTAAATATCCTACCATGTATTATTACAGGCTTGGCTGGAAATAATATCTATTATTAATATTCCTTGATACCTCTCATTAGAAGATCCTGCATTCAATTGTTTACAATTTATCTCAATTATAACTATTTGGACTGAAGTTTTCACAGTGGGCATTTTAGAGAATTTCAGCCAAAGCACTGCATTTTCCAAGGCTGAAACAAAGGGAAATAAACAATTTAACCTGTGTCAAAGAAAGAAAGAAAAAAAATCTAACAATTGCTTCTTGAACATTAAAAAAAACCCGAACAAGTGAATCCATTCCAGAAAATACATTTTGAAATCTAAGAGAAGGCTGCTTCATGCTGTCCCTATGAAAATCCATTGGCATTTAGGAAGTTGTAATCCATACTGCTTTCCACAAACCAATTTATTCATCAAAGGATGGTGAAGGCTTTCAGCTTTATTCCTTGACTACATTGATCTAAAAGTGAGAAAGAACCAGGGTGGGGGCTCTGCTGAGTGTCCACCCAGACCTAGTGACTTCCACTATGGGCTCTGGCATCCACCAGGTTAAAAGTTCCATTGTTGGATTAATTTAAAAATTCTCTACAAATTCATTTCCCACACTCCATTTGCTCATGACAAAGCTTGTATCTCCCCCAACATCTCCCCATGCAGAGGGTGACAGAACACCCTCTGGGCAGGTTCCCTTAGCTGGACTGGGAGAGATCTCTGTGGATTTAGGCATTTCAGCACTATTAAGCACCTTACACCTCCAGCAGGTATTAGGACAATGTCTCAGTACAGAATTGCTTTATAGTCAATTATCTTTCAAAAGCCAGAAAATCAACCCAAATCAAACACCCACACACCATTCTCAGAAATGTTTTTGGATGGCCACACTTATCACTCAAGAGTGAGGAAATGCTAAATATAAAGTTCTCTCTGCAGCCCTAAGTTATTTCTCTTTTTGTAAGGATTATCCTAGTCTTTCTATTTTCCCCACAGGGCCAATTTCATCCAGTGCACAGCAGGAATCATGTTCACTAAATGAGCAACGATTCAATAATTTCTCCTTCTGTCACTGTTCATTACTGGTCTAGAGCCTTACTTTTTGCATATCATTTAGTCCAAGTTCTAAACCAGCATTGTTTCTGTATTTGCCAGTGCAGTATCAGACCATTTCCAATACACTAATTGACTTATTTTCCCAATTTCCCTGCAAGATAAGGGGATTTATTATTCTCATCTAGAAATGGAAAATTGAGTCCTTTTGTGTGTGGCATAAGTTGAAGGTGGAGTTTCAAAGTAAAAGCCAAGTGAGTACAGGGGGAAAAAAGCCTGTTTAACTGCTGACCACACTCACAAGCTGGAGAATTGTCTAACAAGCTGGATCCATGTGTAACACAACTGATTGAACCTGTGAAGATGTGGGCCCTTTACTGCAGACAAGATGCCAATGGCACTCATGAACCAAGCAAAGAATCTGCCTTGCAAAGCTCCACCAAATGTAAGGACACTGCTCACTGGTAGCTGGGAGATGTACTGCTGTTCCTAAGGGGCAGGACACAGAAATTGCACAAGATCTGCTACAGCCTGAGGGACAGTGGTCACCAGCAAACAGCCCTTTGTACCCAGAGCCCTCAGCTGAGCTTCCAACCAAAGGGCACCAGGGTGGTCTGGTCAATGCTCAGTAGCCTGCCCAGTTCTAGGTGCATGTTCTAATTAAGAAGGCAGCCCTGAATGCTTAGGACAAGCCCTGCTGCAGCTCCAGAGCCCCCTGGAACAGCTGTTGCTTTCATGAGAAGCAATTCCATTAAACAGCTGTGAATGGAACAAGAATTTATTGTGAGTTTATTTTCTGTGATTTTATCTACTTATCTTTACTGAATAAAGCAATTTTGGCCTGATTTTATTGTCTCATTGGTCAGACTAACAGGTGTCCCAGCTGAAAGAGTTATCAGTAGATGCATGCTTCCTCTGAAACTGAAGGAATGACTATTTTGGTTCTGTATCAAAGGGACACTTTAGAGAGAAAATCAGCAAGCACATGTTTGCTTAACACAGTATTAGCACTAGACATTAACATATAAGAGTGGCAAACCCAGCCCCCTGTTATTGGAAATGTAGAAAGCACATGAAAATGAAATTTCTCTGAGTGAGAGTACCAAATATTCTCCTTGTGATACTAAACCCTATTCTTTGTGAGCTGACAGTACTGCCACATTCACTGCATGCTGACAGCTGAGTTAAGAAGTGTAACACTATGACACAGAGGTGTCAAGATTGCTGGAATTAATACTGGGATGTGCAGTGTTTAGCTTGTTGAGTCAGCTAACTTAGGTGTGGTGAAGAAGCAGTATCATATGACAGTAGAGGCACTGCAATTTAGCATAAAGTAAAGCTATTTCTTTTTTGAAGGATTTTTGATGCTTTCTCAGAAAATGTATATTTTATACTAGACTTTTAGCTGAAGCTATCAGTTCCCTGCACAGTCATATGTCTGTTATTACAGATGAGGAAAATGTAGCAGAGATGGAGCTGCTTAGAAGGACAGCAGCCAAATGAATGATTTAGGATTCCCAATTACAGTGCTCTATCCCCTTTCCCCTACTCTAACCAAGAGACTCAAATCCTTGGAATACAAAGGGTTTTACTATTGCAATAAGTGGTATTCTTTCAGATACCCCCTGTGCCACTGAGCTGTAAAATGAGATGACTCAGAACCAGGCTGTGAGGCTGAGGAGAGGTTCCAGAGCCCCCTTTGTCAAGAGAGCAGAGAGCACATGTCTACTGCCTGTTCAGGGGAGAGGCTGCTCAACACAAACAACTGAGGACATGGATTCAAGTTGAGCAGTCCCAGCACCATCAAGCCAACAGAAGCTCTCTGCCACATGCTATCATATCCCTTGCAGTGGCTTATATATCCTGTTACTCTCTGTCCAAGTACCAGAGTCCTTCCACTCTTAATTTTCATAGGGTATTTTCTCTCTTTCCTTTTTCTAATTTAACTTAGTCTGATGTGAGAGATGACTGAGGTATCTTGAATTAAGGAAACACACCCGAGTAACAAATCTGTTGCTCCAAACCACATACTAAAGACAAAGCTGTTTTCTTCTGAAATTGTTCTAGTATCTCTTTTTTTTTTTTTTTTTTTTCCTTTTCTTTTGAGAAGAGAGGGACATTTCTTGTCTTAGTCAGAGAGCTGCTTTGGGGACCTCAAGACCAGCCCAGATCTTGGGAGGTTACCAGAAAGCTCAGACATGACAATGAGCACACTGAGGCACTGACGTGGACACCATGGCTTCCTGATTAAACAGCTCCCTCACATCCAAGAACACTAAATTCTCACTGACTCAGCCTTGTAGCAGGATGTATTGTATCAACACTATCGCTAATCCTGACCCCACTGCAATGAACTCTGGTATTTCCTCACTGGATTCTCAGCACAGCTGGGCAAATGACAGATTTCCCTAGAACACCCATGGTTTGGAGTAGCCTGGTGGGGGTGAATCAGCTCAGGCTGAGAAAGAACCAAGTGCTAATCTCTCATGGTCTAGGTATGCACTGTGCCCACTGGCTGTTGTGCAAAGCCCTCAGCTTCTGGATCAAACAGGGGAAACAGGGGGAACAGAGAGTTCTCCGACTTCACCACTACCCACTGATCTCTGGACAGCTCACCCAGAATTCATGGAGGAAATGTCAGTCTTCCCCTTAGTCCCAGCAGCATTAATGCAGTCTTTGTTTGTTTGATATGTGCTGTAACCCCGTTACTGCTTCAAAACAAGGCCCTTGCTGCCTGATCCTGTGTGCACCAGAGATAATGACAGCACTCCCTTTAGCCACTTAGGGATGCACTAAATCATTGTGCAAGTTCCATATTTAGGGTGTCCAGGCAACAGGAGTCCATGGAACAACCAGCAGAGAGCTACACAAATGCAAGCCACAAGGGATGTGCCTAGCTGCTGCCAGTCAGGGGACTGTTGCACCTCACTTACTAAATGGACAGCACGAGAGCTTTTGAAGAAGAACTAGAACCATGATCTTTTCAAAATAACTCCATTTTTGTCACTTTTCTTTCTTACTCTACGGAGAAAACACATTCCACTGAGAAACTTTGAGAATTGCCTCCAGAATATGTATTCTGTTGGTCATATTTCTCAGGCAAAGCTTACATCAAGTATGCAACCACCAGAGAAAGAGATCAGTAGGGCTAGCTTCTATTAAAATTAGGGGCTTACTTAGCTTGACCAGGTACATCACAAAGGATAACACAGACTTGATGAAGACAACATGTTAACACAGGGCAGTTTTAAAGTTAATCTGATATGAAGAAGGTGTTTAAATTCTTCTTTCTTCTCTAGACAGGTAAAGATATGATACCTTTATATCTATCTATGCCTATCCATCTATATTCACGTTCAGCTTTAATTTTTCTTACTGGTTTAAAATATTTCACTGGGATACCAGTTACAGCAGCAAAAGGAAATTTACCAAAAGTATCAAACCTCTTAGGCAGCCACATATATAAGCTCATTGTAGCACATACACAGATAGTCACATTCCAGGCTCTACAATGGCCACTTTATGGTTTTAAGTGCATATTTCCTACAGACAAAGAAATCTGAGGTCGTCAGTTATTACATTCATGTTACCTGAACATCTTGCATTTTAGTAAAGTTTCCATGCACAAGCAATATTAACATCTGTTTCAAGGATCTCTGCTGGAATTGTAGCTTCACACAGCCAAATTGCCTATGCTTCCACCAGGGATATGGCTATTTATTTTATGCAGCCATCTGGGCTCTAAATACTATGTTTTGTCATTTGTGGTCTTGTTTTCCAGGGTTTCTTATATGAAATTTGATTTCTTCATAACTTATTTCTTCTGTAAATGACATTTTTATAATAATCAAACTTGTGAATGAATGTTTCATTAGAGACTTACAACATCAGTGTCAATTCATAAATATTTTGGATTGAGAGCCAAACCCTAATTGCAGCAGCTTTGATGGTCTACATTGTTTTTCCTGTGGAATCATATGTTAATATAAACTTTACAAGCCCATCTCCCAGTTAGATGAAGGACATATGTTGTTGCAGAACTTAATACTTCAGGATGATACTGGTCAAGTCATTGGAGCATAGACCCTTGTGGTCTCAGAGCCCAGACCCAATCATTTTAAACAAACAGCACAGATTGTCACAAATCTTTATCTACTGAATATTATTTTTGCTTGGAGTATAATAGAAATACAAATACTTCTTCTTCTCCTCATATCAAACCTTTCAGATGTCCTCTTGATATGTATTAGTACTAAGTCCCAATTGTGAAAGTACCAGTATTGGAAAGCCATTGAGAGGAATGGTAAGGAGCCCTGGAGAAGGTGAGAACTGCTGACTTTCCCCATCATTGCTTGCTGTAGTCACAAATTGGTTTGTGACACAGAGTGCACTAACTGACACAAGGGAACCAAGAGCAGGACTCCAAGCCCCCTCAGATCTGCTCATTGCTCTCTAGCTGTACAACCAACACTCCTTTTAGCCATGAGAGAGCTGTCTATAAGGTAGGCTGAATGCTCCACCCTTCCACATAGGCAAGCCAAGAGATCTCCCCTGCACAAGAGACAACCCAACAGCAGCCCACCTTCTAGAGTCCAGATACTCCTCTTCCCTGGACACCTCCTCCACCAAGGCAGGACTCTCTCACTCTTCCCACCAAGGGTTAATTTCCTTCTCTCTGTTGCTTACTCTGTCTGGGAGGCCACACAAACCAGCTGGCACTAATCAAGCTGCCCTTTCCTCTCTGTGAAAGGGATGAAGCAAGCACCAAGCTACACCACAAGGAATAAAGCCATCAGTGAAGTGCATG
>VZRH01004994.1:1005351-1061358 GCA_013397555.1 Urocynchramus pylzowi | reverse complement strand
TTTTCTCCCCCCCCCCCCCCCACCCCACATCCCTGAGCAAAAGAACCAGCTCTAGTCTTACTGCTGGGACCAGAGGCCCTTCCCAGTGGCAGCTCCAGTCACTCAACAGCCCCCCTGACTCCCCCACACCCACAATCAGACCAGGTTTCCTCAGCAGCCCAACCCCAGGGTTCCCACAGCAGCCTCAGATGTCTTGTTCCATAAAGCAATTTACTCACAGTGCAATAACACAGGAACAGCTCCCCCCAAGCTACCTGCACTAAACATATTCTTCAACACCATCACCTTTTATTATTTGTCTCACCTTACCCTCCCTGCACAAACCACACTGTTTCTGCTCTCTTACCTTGTTCTTTGCCTTCTTTCCACCCACATACAGTGGCCTAATCATCAGCTTTATCATCTTCACCTGGATCAGTCACTAAATGGCTGCTGGCAAACACCTTCCAGGCAGCAATCTCAATCTCCTTCTCTAAACTGTTTCTTGAAACCCCTTCTTTCAAGAATTCTTCTATACAACATCCTTTTTATATAACAAACCTTCAGAGACAAGGAGGAGCCCCTCACAAAGCCAGGGAAATCTACTAATAGTAGGTTTTGCCTATACTGCTGCCCACCGGTGCATAGCATTTGTAAGGACACAATCAAGTCTGAAACACTTTCCAGCTGGTGGTTTGAATGAGTAAAGAAATAATTACTCTTTCCTCTGAGGCTACACTCAAGCAGATTGACAGAAATGTCTCCTTTCTCAACAGCAGTAAGCATGAGTAAAACAGGTCTAAGGAGCTTTGACCCTTCATAGGGTCTGTAGAGGAAGCTCTACCTCCCTTCAGTTTAGCCTGTGACACAAACCACTGGCCTGAGTACTTTTATTTCCCTGGAGTCACTGAGCCCAGGAAGTGACAGCTAGGAGGAGGCCAATGTAGGGTCATGATCTAGTTCACACCCTGGAAGACAATTACCAGCCAGGTGTGGATGTGAAAGGCACAGGTGGGAGGGATGTTTGCTACCTGGCAGCATGAGACCTGGCTCAGGCATGCCCCATTCCCAGAAATTGGGAAGCATGAGCAAATTTTCCTTAAAATAAAGATGTGCAGAAGCAAATTATGAGACTCTGCAGCTGACTGCATATGGAACTGCAGGGCAGGACTAGATAACTCCTTCCCTACCCTGTAATGATGAGTAACCCCAAATTTCATTACAGATTACAGGAGCTTGCTAAAGCAGTCTGACTACATGATGTACTAAGAGTAATTATGATCTACCCATCTTGATCATAGTAGTCATTAAGTTGCTATATCTGTAACAGGCTTAATAACAAGGTGAAGAGTGAATGGGAGAGAAAAAGTCATTTCCTTGTCTCATTGGTCATTGTTTCCTATATGCCTAGGATGTCTGTGTGGGGACAACTAAAAATGTAGGGAAAATTCCAGCACAGAAGACTATATTTAAATAAGAGAAAGTGAGTGTTTTTGTACTATGCTAATGCAATGGTCTCCTAAGTGGGGTTCATGACCTCAAGGGTTACACAAGACAATGTGCTGGAAGGAAGAAGATGATTTTTACACCATTAAAATGAAAATAAAATAAACCCCCAGTGTTTCTTCCGTTTTTATCTCCTCCTTTTTCAATTTTGTGTGCGTGTTTTATAAGGAATATAATACATTTATAATTTAAACTGTATGGTAGTGCAGGTAAATGCTCAAAAGAATTTTTCTGCTAGGGGCACATGATCAAAAAGTTTGGAAAGCCAAAGGACTAGTCTTGCAGGTAGCAGCAGATCAGCTCTAAATGTAGAAGTAGTGCTGAAACAGCAAAACAGCTGGGGCAGGTAGGGGTCAGGGGAGCTGCACTACTCACAATCCTTGAGCTAGGAGCTGAGCATCCTGCTCTGAACATCAGCCCATGAGAAGATTGCAGTAAAGTGGAAAATCCTCTGGATGGTAAAGATAGACTCACAAAACAAGGAAAATTCATTTACTTGTTAATACTTCTTGCTGCTGTTCCAAATAATTCCATACATGTGATTTTCATGCTGTAAGAACTCTAACTTTAAATAAACCACAGTATTTTCTGAAGACTTTCCTAACTCAAAGCATGTCATTCAGTATGGGCTGTATGCTTCTTATTAACAGCATTAAGCAAATAGAAAAGTGATTGTTCTAAGAAAAAAGTTTGTGGAAGTATAAGAATATGAAAATTGCTGTAGTAGGTAACAATAATTCCTTAGGGTTTAGCCTAACATTCTTAACAGTATGTATTACTTAATTGATAGATCATAACAGCTAATTTAGAGCTATTAGGTCTATTGCATAAATATGTGGTCAAGGGCACTTTAATATACACCATTGTTACTTCAGACCATAACAGCTGCTTTGGAGCTGTCAGCCTACTTTGTCGCAATCTATTTTAATCTGAAAAAAAAAAAAAAAATCCCAATTACTTTGTAGTTGCTAATGCACAATTTAGGCTGATTGTTTAGTGCCATAGCTGAGCATTGTTTGAGCAGGGGAGGTGAAATACTATAAAGAAGAGGTATCACTGCCATCAGACAAATCACAGGGGACTCAAACTCAGAGTTAATAACAGAGATGCCTGTCATGTGTTTACAGAGGACAAACAACAAGAAAAGAGAGGATGTGAGACAGATTATTTCTTTGTTTAACTCTGTACTCTGCTACTTTAAAAACCTAAGAGGAGCCATTAGAGCTATGTTTGTCGTTAAAAAGCAATATCTGCTTGCTACCCCACTCCCTAGCCCAACTCCCTGCTGGCAGCCAGCTGGGAAAGCTCTGCTGGGAAAGGGGGTGCAGCCCAGCTCCTCCAGTGGAGCAACACTCTTGGATGTAACCAGCACAGTGAGAGCTTCCAGCAGAGCAATTCAGTGGAAAGAGCAGTGCCACTTTTTCCTGTCTTCTGGCCATTTGGCACATTGCATTCCTGCCCTGCCCATCAGCACAGACAAGTGGTTGAGGAGGTCAGAGAGGCACCAAGGCTCAGAGATAAGAAATGTAGGGGTTCAGCTGCTTTGAAGCACACACAAAGGCCAATAAAAATGTTCAGAAAACCCAGCTGTCTCTACCAGTCTCTGCTCAGAATGTGATTCTCTATAATCATGTCATTCAAAGAGACTTTTGCTAAGTACTGAGGGAAAAGTGGCATCCTTTGGTGAGGGGAGGAAAATACCTGTTGCTGGAAGCTATCCATCATCTTCAACAAGTCCAAGATGTACTAAAGCTCCCTAAATTTTTATTCCCAACAGAGCAGGATAAGTTCAGTGTTTTCTTGACAGGCAGTTCTCCCATGTCAAAATCTACTTCCCAATACAGTTTTGGAGGCATTCACCTGCCTGGTAGGTTGGATAATAAATAAATGATGCCCATCATGTCTTTATCTGAGAAAGATTTTCTTCTTGCTGCTTTTTCCTTTTTTTTCCTTGCACATTTGGGGAAAGCTATCCTCAACCCCCCCTCCCCCCTCCACCCCCAGCCACGAAATAGTCATTTTGAGGCAAGACCTTGAAATTGATGATTTTGAAAGTTTTCCCTATTGCCATGCTGTTCTGCTCCTGCATTCCTGTGGTGCCAACAGATGAAGTTGTAAGCCTGTTTGCCTCCCTGCATCTAATCCTGATACTGCTCAGCAGCAGGGAAGGTGGGCAAATGTTCACTAGCAGTTGTTGGCAAAGAAACACAGCAGGATTTAAACTGGATGATGCCACTGCATGTGTAAAACAACCATTTGAGCAAATGCTGCTATAGCAGCATCTTTAACCAGTGAAACAAAATTTGCTGTTAACCTTTTGTTTTCTAGCTAGCTGTGCTGATGAGTTATGATTAATTGTAGTTTATGTTTACAAAAAAAAAAAAACTTCAAACCAAAATGAATAACCAATTAAGCTTATAGATAAAAAGATAAAAGCTTGTAGCAGTTGCTGTGACAGACTTTTAGTGTGCTCATATATAAATAAAATAAATTGCAAAAGGAAAATGTGAATAACATTCTGTTGCACTCTGGTGAAGGGTTCCATGTTATTTTTCACAAGGTCATTTTTCCCATGAATTTCCTTCTCTTCCTTTCCAGTTTGCACAGCCTGATCTTTAGCTGATATGCCCCAACCCCAGATTTTTCATGGTTTAAACATACTCATATTATGGCATTCTAGGACTTTTCTGGATGAGGATCACCACAACAGTGATATGCCATGCTTATGCACTATTCAAAAGCTTGAGCTAGGCCACCTACTGTGACATCAAAACAATGAGTAAAGAGCACACCAATTACTGCTTTTCCCCAGGCTCTCAAATTTCCTTGCTTCTGATAGTTTTTCATAGAGACCATAAGAGCTCCTTCCTTCAAACTGAGCTCTGTTATTATTTAAACCTATCACTTTGGTATCTGGGAAATAAAAGTTGAAATATCAGCTGTCAATGCACTGAATGTTAGGAACAGGAATGAACTTTTCCTTGAAGATGATGGGAAAAGACACATCACACAGCCAACCACAATGACCCATTGCAGTTCATAAGGCCATGTTTAATTGAAGAAATTGCTTTTTGGCAATGCTGCTGCCTACCTGGGGTATATAAATGAAGCAGTGCTTTCCCATTAGGAAATATATGCAAGAGCATTTTATACCTGTGCATTATCCCCCTGGGTCTCCCAGCTGTGCCCTAAGTCCTAAGCACAGGTTCTGTCCTTTCTGTTGGCTTTGTTTTTCCATCCCATATTTGCCACACACATCTTGTGTGGTAGTGCTGGATCAATTACCTTGAATATGAAAATGTTTAAAGCTTGGAGAGTCAGTAAAACCCTGAAGAGGGGCCTGGGCAAGAGTGCTCTGCTAATGGCAGCCCCAGCACCTGCATTAGAAGATTCCTTTTCTAAAGGAAAGTTGTTTAATCTTTTCATTTTGACTCAGCTGATGACCCCACACTAGGTGGAATATTGAACAGCTGTAGCCTAACAGAGTGAAAAATCACCCCCTTGAAAAGCAGGGAGATGGACACAGCAGGACCAGAGCATCTGTAGCCACAGTCCCTTGCAGAGGGAGCTGTGTGTGGAATTGCCATCCTCCTTCCCACATTGCTGAGTGTCAGCTAGCACAGCCAAACCTGCAGAGCCACCAGGACAGGGGTGGTGGCTCATGCTACAGAGAAACAGATGCTGCAGAGTGAAGCTCTATTGCACTTACCTGGACACAGAACAAACTCTCACACACATGTGCTCAGAGCCTTATCCACTGGATGGGAGATACACACAGGATAGTGAATTCTGTGAGGAAGCAGTGCAGAAAGAAACATGGCTTTTTTGAAGGGACTTGGAAGCAGTACAGTGAAACTTAGAAGGTTAAAGCAGTACAGCTGTGGACAGTTTCCCTCTTTCATCTGGCAGAAACCATTTTTTCCCAGTGCTTTGTTAGAACAAAAAAGTTTTGGAGCACAAACACCAGAAGCAAAATTGAGTTAGACAGCATCAGTTGCTCCACTGGGACCTTACAGGAGAACATAAAACACCTTTTCCAGGGAAACCTTTACAATTCATTTTAGTTGTGCATCCAAGCCTAGGTCAGCAAGCAACCACAACATTTAAAAATTACATCCCTTACATGGAAATAAACTGGGAAAATATTTGTTGAGTAATGAAGTACATTCTTCTCCTTTACCTGCACCACCTGGCATTGCATGGATCTCAGCTGGGTAAAATAAGCCTCAGAACTGAACTTCAAGCCTTCAAAAATACATGTTCTCCACTCACAGAGATTTTGCTTAAATACAATTCTGTATTTGGCCTTGGATTTTTGAGCTTTACAGTTCAAACCTATTCTCTCATTCCACTGTATTTATTTTGTAAGTTCAATTCTCATGACTTTGAAAGCTTTCTAAAGGTCAGAAGAGAGAAGTTCCAGATATTACCACAATCACCCACAATGTAATACAGTCATTTCATACTGCTTTAAGGCTTTCAAAGAAACATGGCGACTTTTCATCTCAGGGAGTGTGGCTAAAGGTGTGGGCCAGGTTTCAGAGGGAACAGAAAGTAAGCCAAATCCTTTGCCATTAGATGTTGTGCAGGCTCTGGCTGATGTGATGAAAGAGCTGTCCTGCTACTGAAGCCCTATCAGAGCTCCCACCTCTGGGGCAGCAGCATCCACTCCTGAGCACAGTTATCGAGCACGACGCCAAGTTGTTTAGCCTTGTATTTATTTAATCTTTGTGAAGATAAAGAAGGATGTTCCACTGAGAGCTCTTTTGTTTCACTCACTATCAGTTCAATGGGAAAGAAAGCAGAGCTAAAGCCACAAGCAATGGTTTGTATATCTTGTAAGTCTTCTAAAGCCTTGTCATCATATGCTGTATTATGTTGTCTTTTTTACTGAGTGACCATTGCTCTATTGTACACCATCTGCCTTTTTGTGACTTGATGAACCACATTGTAAAAGGCAGAAATCAATAAAGTTCTCCAGAACCCAAAACCTTGGCAGGAAAAATGTTTTCCTGCAGCACCATCTTGTGGTCCCTGATTTTAGTACTGAAGATGTCCCTCCCCTCTCCCTGGGCCTGGAAGGTTTTTCTGCAGACTTGGGAACCACACCCAGCTTTCAGCAGCTTCTTTTCTAGCCACAGAGGTACTGTGAGGAGCCTGGCAAAAATGATTGTGCCTCCTTGTAGCTGACCTGGACTGTCATCAGGTTCTGGGAAGGGATAGATGGGACAAAGGAAAATTGAATTTGGCTTGATATATATGATACAATCATATGGGGAAAAGATATGTTTCAGTTAGATGTGAGGTAACCCCATGCTGAAATTGTTCTGTAACATGCTTAAGTCCAGGAGCACAAAAACAAGCAAACAAAAAAATTTTATGCAAGGGATCTGAATATTCAGTGTAAGCAGGCAGCCAATCAGCTGATCAGAGCATCCACCTTTCTGTGACATTGTCAGTACTGTTTGCATCACACACAGGCCTGTGACTAAATATCTGTGCTTTGTCCCTAAGATGGCAATCTTGACCTTCAACAGTAATGAAATAGCTATTATGACATCTTAGGCACAGAGAACAGTTATTTAAGTAATACCCATGGCTTGAAAGCTATTAATTCAATGCATTATCAAGCTAATAGAGAAATTAAAATGTAAAATCAGAACTTTTGTCTTCTCCAACTGAAAAGCAAAGTTTCCAGCTTTTTAGAACACCTTTACAGCAAACCTGCATGGAAAAGGACAGGCCCCACATTTGTGCACTGTGCCCTGGACTGCTGTCCCACTAAGGGGAGCACAACCCTGGCTGTAACTTTTTCATCTCAGCTCCACCTCTAAGAGAACATTTGGCTTATGCTCCTCTTGTATTGGTGCTGCCAGATACAGTTACTGCAGATGCACTGATTGCTCACCCTTAGATTTAATAAAATAAATAAAATAAAATTAATAAAATAAATAAAACAGTTGTTTTATCAGTGTGTCCCTTTGTCAGGATGTTATGTGACACTGAAACCATTGTGCCACCAATGACATGGAAACTGGGTGAATTTATTGCCCTTCAAATCAAAATCATGAATGACCACATGAAAGCCTAACTTCCTGTGGGATACAACTCACTCTCCATAATCACCAGCCATGAGGATTTCTCTGGTTTGTCACGTGCACAGTTCAGCTGTGACAGTGCCTCTAAATTCATGCAGCAGGAAATAGTTTTTTATTTGTCAAAATGTCTATATATACACTTTACCTTCCATAGAAATAATATCAAAAAAGAGCAAATACACATCAGATTTAGAAAGCAAACATTGCCCTTTTCAGTTTCCATTGATTTGTTGCTCCACATCAAAAAGAGTGTAATACTTTTGCTTACAAAATTTTAACCAAATTATCTGTAACACAATGCTTCTGGCAATGGTTGTAATGTCAGCCTTTAAACTCCTGCACATGGTTACATCTGATCATCAGCAAGCACTCCAACAACTTCACTTAGAGATTACTCATATGCACATTCCACCCACATTACACTTGGATTTTAAGTGATCCCCTTTTTAGGACTTAGGAAACCAAGAAAAATGTTTTAAACAGGGAATTCTGAACGTGCAGAGTTTCAAAGAATCACTCATAATATTTACTCTCCAGCTTAGGACCAAAGCTCCATTCCTGCCAGTTGTAGCTCTTAGAAATTCTGCTGCATGGACTTCACAGCCCCAAAGAAATATGACAAGTGATTGTGTTATTATGGGTGATACTGACTTCTACTGACATTCTTTCAGGTGCTCACTCTGCACTCAGCTGTCAAAAAGTGTTACACATTTGTTTCTTTTATTTTTGTTACGCTACAGAGAAATGGAAAGAAATTGCATTTTGGAATCACCTAGTTCAGGAGACAAGTCATCCTAAGATCAAAAAGAGTTGTGTGGTGCAGCAATACCCAGCGGAGAGAGCAACTCCAGAGACAAAACTCTTGCAGTTTCCTTAAGTACTGTATATTTTTGCCAAGCATGTCTTTAAAGCAATTGCCCAACAACAGATTTCCCAAATCCTCTGTAGCCTGGTAAAGAATTAGCTGTTCTCCTCAGCAAGAGTAGCACTCCTGTGCTATGGGGACATTCAGAGTGGAACCAGAGCAAGCTTCCTCTCAATACCAATTTAATGAGTGACAACACTCCCTTAATCTTTTTCTAAGACTGACCCCTAAATTCAGATGGACACATAACTGCTATCCTTATAACCCTCCACAGGGATGCTACTGTATGACTTCATTATTCAGGGGTTGCCTCAAGCAGTTTGCCTTCCAGTGTTAACAGGTTTTTTTTGTACAGGAGGTATGGAATGAGTGCAAGAAATGAGAATGAAAAAACTTTTATTGCAAAATCAATAGTATTATCAAGGGTTAACAACTTTGTATTACTTTAATGCTAAAAAAACCCGTGTCCTTTTCTAGGAGATAGCCAAATAATCCTGGTGTCTTCTGCTTGATCTTCAGGATCAGGTAGATGTTCCTATACACCAAAGGGAGAAAAAAAATCCCAGACATGAGTGTGACTTGATTTAGGGGCAGCTTTACATTTCTGCCAAATGAATACTCTCCCTGAAATATTTCTTTATTGTCTAATGACCTCCCTAACACTTTATTATTTCATGTGACCTTTAGTAGGCTATAGCTTGGCATGGTCACATGAAGTAAATAGCATTTCACTCTCAGATTACATTTATTTCAGTAATCAATTGCTCTTCAGCATTGAGGAAGAATGGCAAGAATGCCAAGGTGTGGAATGGCATGCCTCAGCTACAAACCACCCCTATCTATACAGAAAGACAGGCTCTTCATTGTCTGTAAATGGATCTGCCTCTCCTGAAATTGTGTTTCCACTTTCTCATGCTACAATTTGCACATGAGAAAAGGCACACTGAAGTGGCAGAGGGCTTCAGCCTCAGCCTCAGCCCATGGCTCAGTCCATGGCTCTGCTGGCAGCTGGCAGCCCAGCACAGCAATCGAATTCTTGCAAACTCATTCCCTCTCCCACAACAGGAACTGGAGGTGATCCCTGACAATGCCTTTGGACAATTCTACTGCACTGGCAGGCAGCAGGTATTTGGTAGTGGATATGGTTAGTATTACACACACACTCAATGGAACAATCCTAAACTTAGAACAAAAAAATACCCCGAAGTTAGTTTACCTTCTTTTTTTGTCCTTTTGGTTCTTTAAGTCAGTCCAGTAAGTGGCGATGAATCTCTTCATCATGAGTCTTTTTACCAGCTCTTTTTTCCAGTGCAATTTTCTGTACTTTTTTGCTTATCTTTTGTAAAGGATTGATGCATGGACTGCAACATATTAAAACAGCTGAAACTGATTGATTTCCAAAGTAGGAATTTAGAGAAGGTCACCTAGACTACAGCCATGAAGTCCTAGCTCCAGTGAAAAAACCTCAAAAGGCTATAGTTGATTTCAGGGGCCATCATAAGATTCATCACCAGAAGAAAAATTAAGGTGAGGAGAAGCATTTCAATGCTTTTCCCATTTCTTACATTTTCTTCATGAATTTCACCTTTTGATTCATATAGAATCACAGAATCATTCAGGATAGAAAATGCCTTTAAGATCATCAATCCCAACCATTAACCCAGCACTGCCCATTCCACACACAGGCCTGGGACACCCCTTGCTGCCCAGCTCTTCCTGAGAGAGGAATTCCTGCAGAGGGCTGCTTGTCTCATCCCCAGCAGGCAAGGATGGGGAGACAGTGCAACCATGAGCAGAAATTTCCCCAGTAACAAATTAACAAAATTTTGTTGGCTTCTTACCACAGCTGTACAAGGGATTGGGCAGGAATGAAGACTTTTCTATTCAATTTTTAAAACCTACACAGTATTATTCAAAAGTAGTGCTATTTAAGTGCACCTGCATTTTTCTAACCTTTAGTGTTTTAACCTACCTGTCCTTGAATGTGGTTCTTAAAGAAGACTAACAAAACTGAGAGGAGTAAGATAGGCTGGCACAGTTATGGACATAGCAAAACCATCAGAGCACAGCTCTAGACAGGAGATACTGTGCTGATAGCACACAAGGGAAATTGCCAGTTGGCAGGGAACAGATGTGTAGATTCTGCTTCCTGCATGAAAAACACCATTGGAAGGAGACAAACACACAGTTTGTCCATGGGGATGTGGAAAGTAACAAAACCTCACTGACTTGGGAAATTAGATCAACTAGAATTGATCAAGTGTGGCAAGGAGAAAGTACTCAGCTCCTTTTATCAATATTACAGGAATTTCATGTTCCTACATTTTATTTGTCTGGCCATGGTATAGAAACCTTGGAATTTACTCTAGAGGAGGCACAGTGGAGTTAAACAATTATCCCAAATTTCATCAGAAAAGTCCTCTTATTTTTTTTTTTGATAACTGTAGAGAACAGTTTTTACTTTTGTTCACACCAGTTGTGGTACAGATTTGGCGTTGTGCATAGGACTCTCTCAACAATGACTGTATAATGTTGAAAACAAAAGAATTTCTATCCAGAGAAGTTTTTGGCTTATTAAAGGAATGTTTCTCAAAGCTCTATCAACTGTCTCTAAAACTGATAAAACTTAAAGTTACAGTGTGATAGGATTGCACCCTTCCTTGAACTTAAATATATGGTGTTGGAAATTTAAACCATTTAGTATCTGGTTAGTTACTGCATTAAAAAACAAAGCAAAAAAACAAGTCAGCAGAAGAGCAAAATTCCTAGTTTCACTGGCAATGAAAAAACACAGAAATGATAATTTAAACATTAATGTGAATTCTCCCAAAACGAACACATATTAATTAATTTTCTGGAAAAATTTATGATAATTTCATGTTGATCCTTTGCCTCCTGCTTTCAGAGTCACTGATGACTCAGTGCAGCTATCTGTATGCTGAGCATCAGCTGTTGAGCACAGTGTAAGATGTAATGTGGAGATTTTCACAGCAGGTTTTGTCAAAATGTGGAACTCCACAGCAAACAGCCATCTGCCAAGCAGCCTCATTAGTAAAGTCTATGTGTGTGTGTGTATACATGCACGAATATGATACCACACAGACTACTATATCTTAGAAGAGCATTAGTTTAATACATGGAGGAAAAAATCTTCACTAAAAAGACAATTC
Source organism: Urocynchramus pylzowi (assembly GCA_013397555.1). Taxonomy (NCBI): domain Eukaryota; kingdom Metazoa; phylum Chordata; class Aves; order Passeriformes; family Fringillidae; genus Urocynchramus; species Urocynchramus pylzowi. Next base: position 1,049,740 of record VZRH01004994.1, on the reverse strand, counting down.
TGTCATATTGACCAAGTTGTAGCACCAGCCATTCAATATGAACTACTGCCTAAGCAGAATAAAGCACAGTTATGTTGATTCATTCCATCAGTTAAAAGACCTTGATGTTGTGGAGTTTACATTTTCCCTGCATCCTGAGAACACATACACATGCTGAAACACTTCATAGTATCAGACACTAAACTGCTTGCATAGAACTTGCAGGCTGTAAAGTGCCCTCTACATTAAAAACCCCACTCTGCACGCTAGTAACAGTAAAGATAATTAATTCCCAACTCACAGCCCATCTCTTGTACTCTACTCAGGCCTCATATTTTGTTCTTCCCTTCCTTGTCTTGCTGCATAACTCTAGGTATGTCCTGGAGGGAATCTGCTTTCGTGTTTTACGTGCAACTTCCCAAGCAAGGGAAGTAAGATGGAGTCCAAATCTTTTATATCCAGGTCTTTAGAAAGAGTACTGGGGCATTAAATAACCCTTTTCCTTTAAGCCAAATTGACTGTTTTATATAGCTCCAAAATAGAAGGACTCATCTTTTATGTTTGAACATTAGTTTCTTGCCCTTTTTTTTCCCAATCTTGTCTCCCCTCACCTGGTTAAAAGATGTCAGTTCTCGATGTTTTCACTATTTAGAAACAGTACATCATAAATTTGGTCTGGTCATGCTCTAACACTTACCTTCTCTGCAAAAAGGCACAGCAACAGAATGGTAGAAATCCCAAAATCAAAAATCCTCCTCCGGTAAGCAAAACCACTCGAATAGCCAGCTGCACATCTGAAGAGCCAGCAGAAGTTTGCATTATTTCTGAACAATTCTGATACAGACACTGAGGCTCAGGTGACAGAATCAACCTCTAAGACAGACATCTTTGCTGCCATGAAGTCACAGCCTTGTTGCCACTAAGCTCAGACAGAGCTGTTTCTGTTTTTTGCTGTTTCATCAGCAAAGCTCTGTCTGTACTCACACCTTAAGACACACTCACACCTAAAGACTTTAGTAAATGGCAAGGAAAACTGCCATCTCTCAGATGAACTTAAAGTTGGACTCACTGATCACAAGGGTCTTTTCTAACCTAAATGATTCTATGATTCAGCAGCACAATGGCAAAAGAACTACATGTTAGGAATGAGCTCAGATGAGAAAGAACTGGTCTCAAATTTCACTTCAGTTCGAAAAGCACAAGTGTTGGTTTAGTTTCAGAGGCAACCAGGGTTTGGGTGAGCCCAGGTCATGGGGCACAGTTGAGTGGGGGAATAAATAATAGTTTAAAAAACCAATCCAAGTCTTAGAAGCTGTTTTAAGAATGGAGACAAAATCTTTCAAATGAATTCTATTCATCTACTTCAGTTCATAACTTTGGTAGCATTTTCTTAAGGCCTCATTTTACTCCCAGTGAAATTCAAGACAAACCTCCCAACAAGAAGAACCATTCAGTATGCAGCCTGTGACCAGCTGACAAACACAACTGCCATGAGTCTAATATCTGCTAAGTGCTTCTATTTTGTCAGTGGATTGCTACAAGGCAAACAGTAAGTGTTTGCATTTTCTTTGGTCATATGCTGTACATCCAGGAGCATTCAAGGAGCTCATTAATCTATGAACAAATAATTCTGTAAAATAGTCAGCCCTTGATATTGATGTCTAAACAATAAAAGCTAACTGGAGTGAGGAATCAAGCAGTCACAGCTGAATAAGTATATTTAATTTTAAAATTTGCTTCAGTATGTATCTTAAAAATGAACAGCTTTTCTTCTTCTTGTAGTAAAGTGTTTTTTATTCAAAATATAAAGGCCCAAGCTGGGACTGAATATTATTAAAACTTTTAATTTCTGTCATATGCCTCTAACTAACAAACAGATTCTGATGGCATCACACTGAATAAAACTTTCTTCAATCAAAAATTATCTAGCTGGTAGTAACTACAGCTGCCCCAGCACTAGAATGTGGAGCTGCTCAAGCACAAGAAAAAATTCAAAATCTTATTTTGACCTCAACCTGCTCCTGAAGAAGGACAAACAAGACAAAGTGAATTCATGTCAGCTGTCAAGTAACCTTGGGGTTTCATACCTGTTTAAAGTCAGCTCATCCTAAAAGCTGGGATATCACCTCTGAAATCAATGGAGTTTAATGAATTATATACCAGAAAGAACTAAATCATTAAGTTCTAGATTATCCTTTATTTTTACTAACTTATTATGCATGTTTGGCAAGATGGCTTGTATCTGAAAACTCTTCCTACATTGTTGGTTGGTTGTCCTAGGAAAAACCAAAAATTTGACTGAACACAGCCCCTGGGAAACCTATTGTAGCTAATGGTGGTAGAACAGGGAGGATTAACTATATGGTTGTTAAGAGGTCCCTTCTACACCCAATAGTTCTGTCTAGAACAAAACATCTCTAAATTATTTGCTTTTTCAGTTTATTGAAGCAACCTCCATGAAAAGCAAAAACTGTTTCTAGAAAGCTATACAGACAGGAAAAATTTATGATAAAAATTAAGATTTGATAGAATCCTTACAGTAGAGCAAAGACAACCATGGAGTTATAAGCAAATATAGGATCTACAAAACCAGTTTTTTGCATTTGTATGAGGAAAAAATCATGCCCACCAAGTTGATGCTCAAAGGAAAAAAAAAGGAGGTAACATGTAATGTTAAGACTAAATTTGATAACACAGAACCACTGACATTTTGGTTGTAACAGACTTCTGCAGATCATATAGATGAATCTTTCTCTTGGAGCAAGGCTACTACCAATATGAGATCAAGTGAGTTGTGTTTGTTATATCCAAGTCTTGAAAACCTCCAAGGTTGGGGACTCCATCCCTTTTCTGATGAACTTTTTCCCCGCTAATGTCTGAGCTAAATTTCTTAAGCATTAGTTAGTGGCAATTCCTACTTGTTAAATTATCTGATTTTTCCAGGAAGAATTTGTGACTCTCATTTTAGTAACTTCCCTCCTAAACAGGCTTCTGTAACAATTAAACAACCTATTAGTCTCCTTTTCACCATGTAAAATACAAATCCAGTTCCTTCACTTTTTCTTCACTGCACTTCCGTGGTGTCACTACTTTGGATTAACCCCCATTCTCAACAAACAAAGCCTTTACATTCATACTTTGTAATGACATATGTGACTATATATTTATTTGTATGGCTCTTGTTCTTTGCTTGTGCTGGTCTTGACAGTATCCAGAAAATTTTCTATTAATTAATTGTTTCCTTTATTAGTATAGATGAAGAAATACATGCAAACTTACAGGTACTTTAAAGAGAGGGGTGTCCTGGAGAGCTGAAGGTACAAACAGCAATGAGAACTGTATTGTGTGACCAGGAGCAGGGATTGCTCTGAGGCAGCAGCCCAGAGCAGCACACTCACCATCTCTCACTGGCATGTAGCACTGCTCCTCCTGGCCAATTTTGAAAGGACAGCAGTGAATTTTTGAGCATTCAGACATGTTCAGGCCTTCTACAGGACAAGGAGTTAAGAGTCGCTCATTGCTGAGGCGGCAAGCTTTAAAAAGAAAAAAAAAAACCAGCATTGGGTAAGATGTCTGTTCTGGGAGCAATGTGAAACAGAAGGAAGCCATCACTTTGGTGTCTCTAGCATGTTTTGATTAATTAAATCTGCCAGAAAACAATATCATTGATGTTCATGTAAGTTCTTTCCCAAAACCTAATCAATTTCTAGATTGAAATTAGCAGAAAAGCTAAATCATCTCATAGAAAATCTTCTGTAACTTGCTTTGTTTCTGTAAGAATCTATTACAAAGCTGAATCTAAACACACCATTGTGACACTTTTTGTACTTAGGTTTGTAAGTAAGTAAATGAAAGAGACAAGCTAAATTTTCTGACTGTTCTGTTTCTCATTAAAAACCAGCAGAAATTTAAGGCTTCTTTTTTTATTTTATTTTTATTAAAGGACTGTATGGCAACTATCCATCTCTGTTTGGCACTTATTTGTTTCTACAAGTAGCTGAAAATCAGCTGCTAGGAAAAACCCCCCATGACATCCAATACAGTTAATGAACTACACATTTAAGCAATTTTTGAGATTTCCTATTTAATAGCAGATTTATCAATAATCATGAGATACTCTGTGGGAATGGTTTAAATGTGTAAGATAGTTATAAATAGTAGATATTTCTGCATATTTAATTCCTATAAAACATCATATCTCATCCCTTATGTTACACAGCAGCTACAAAGCATCATTTGGTTCCAACAACTCCCCCAGCACTGGCTGTATTGTCAGTCTCACATTTATTAGAGACATTACTGGTAGCCAAATTCAGTTTATTAAAGGAGGAATCAGGATCTTCATCATTCCTCTGTGTTTACTTAGGCCTACATGTGAGCAATAGTGGTGGAGGCACACTGATATTAATGCAGAAACTTACCAAGTGAAAAGTAGCATTTCTCCTTCTCCTTCCTGTTGGTCTATGGTCTGGTTATGGAACCAGACTGGCAGTTTTTATATAGAACAAATCTTTTTTGTACTCATATTTATTTTGCTTTTTGATATTAGCAAGTCAGTGTTTTTTCCGTCACAATAATTTTTTGCGTTAGCTTGATTTCCATCTCAATAATTTTATGAAATAATGTAGTTCTTGTAATTTTACTTCAGCAGTCCAAAGTTGAGTGGATCAGTGTAATCTAAAAGGCCTGAAGCCTTCCTTAGCCAGTAGAAGTAGGAGAGACACCAGTGTGGGACAAAATGCCTCTCTCATTTAGGCTGTGCCAAATTCTCTTTTCTCCCTTTGTGTACGTGGGAAGACTGGAAAACTAGTCCAGATGAGATTCAACAAAGCTAGGCATGGTGGATCCTATGCCAAACTTTCAGCATAATTTCAGCATTTCCAGCACAGTCACATCACTGGTGATGGAGGGTTTTTGCAGGAGGGTAGCAATGCAAAAAAATCTGTGATTGTCCCAAAGAAGCACTTAGCAATCCTATTTTCAAGTGCTCTAGTGAGTTTTACAGAATTAGACTGAGGGTTTTAAACACATGAAATGCTGACAGGTAGGGGAGGGAGGGTGGACTGGAAGTGAGGCAAAAGCAGGAATGAAGAGAGAAACAATGCTGCAGGGTGAAGTGATACTTACTTATTGGTCTGAAGAAGCTTAAGAAAGATACAAATACACCTTTCATTGTCATGTTAGGTTTGCCAGGTGCCTCTGCACCCTGTTCCAAACCAGGCTGAATAGGTGCTGCAAGAACTGAAAGTTCACAATGATTAGCTCATTACCATCAAAACTTACTAACCCGTAATTAATTAAAGCAATGACATTTTCATACTGATTATCACTCATTAGGAAGGCATTTACAGTCATCAGGAACTGTGTCTACTGATGGCTAGCAAGGTTAAGCACAGATGTCTTTCTGTTGTATTCACTTACATTGCTTTAAATTGCTTCATGAACCACAATGAGTAAAGAACTAAAGCTGTAAAATTTAAATTAAAGAATGCATTCAGGTGGAAATTGTCAAGGATAAAAAGCCCTGCTGCTCACCTATGAGGCGCAGGTTACATGAAAACGCTTTGCTGCATGTATAGTTATATTTCTCCTATGCACACAAGCAGAACTTCCAGCTTTTTTAGATAAAGATCAGATCCCAGTTAAAACACAGAAACATGGTGAAAGACACCTTTATCAGACACAACCAAACATGCATCTATCCCAGCTTCTTATTTCAGACAGTGACCTGCTGCAGTTGCACAGTAAAGAGCAAACATCCCTAAATATAGAGGTACTGCAGTGTTTACACAAAAGCTGCTGATTTCTTACTCTGGGACTTCCCAATCACCTTTCATTTACACTATTCTTAAAAAAAAAAATAAATAAATAAATGGGATCAGTAAACCTTGCTGCCTCCCTACATCTCTTTTTCATTACACCAAAAGTGCAAATCACAGTAGGAGGCCACTGGCAATCAACCACTCCCCAATGAGGGAGAAAAAAGAGACTCAGTATTCCCACCTGCTTGCTTTTTTTCTCTCCATGAGAGAAACTTACACCATCACCACTTTAATAGCTTTCAGTGATGGAGTTTGCTGAAAGTCATTTCATGGTGTTAGAATCCTTGTGACAGAAGTTAGATCACAGCCTAACCAAAAACTAAGGTATTGAACAACTTCAATCTTTTGGATAATTCTTCAGCAAGAAGAATTATCCAAACAGCATCAGGAGCATCAATTAGGGAATTAGGAAATTAATTGTCCTGGGGCACAACTTGCCTCTTCTGTGTCATACAAAACTCCCTTGTGAAACAAAAAGAATGGAGTAGAGAGAATTGAAGGTAGTGTCAAAACAGATAATCTGAAATTATCATGTAACAGAAATGTGACCACCAAAGCTCACACTGACAGTTTTGTCAGGGGGTCCCTCTCCCTGCTAGTAAACAAGACAGAACAAAAAATTTTAGACTTTGTAATGATTTCATGGGAAGTTCACGAGATGAGGTTTCCAACATTCAGTTTGATAAGAATTATCTGAAAACTGTGGCTGCCCTACACATTACTCTGTCATGTGAGGGTTGAAAGAGACACAAGCCATTTACATAGGTTTAATGGCCACTGCTGTACTTACATTTATAACTGTGTGAACTCACACCCACCCTGGAAGCCTTTTACAATGACACAGCAACTACCAGCCTTTCACCAAGAGCTGAAAAGGCTCTGAGGTCTGGTTTCTCAATGCATTAAGGATCAAATGCAAGGATGTTTGGATTGATCCTTTATACATGTCAGATGATCAAACTTAACTTCTGTTAGTGCAAGTAATCAGATAAAAACTATTCTAATTACTTTGAGTCATCTGCTGTAATAAGCAAATACATAAATTCTCAACAGACTATAAGAACACCTTCAATAGTATGCTGTAAAAAAAGACTAAGTGGGGGAAAAATAGAAGAATCTATAATTGGGGAAAAAAAGAGAAAAATCTATGATCAACTGTGAAATAAAAGCAAGTTGCACTGACAGGGATGAAACCAGCAGCATGTATTTCTTGTACAGATGCACAGAGGGAAATGGGAACTATAGTTGCAGGAAAAAATATATTTTGCTCTATTTAAGTCTCAGAATGGATCAATCCAATCTGAAACAGTTGCTTGTAATATTTCTCAGTCTTTTCCAAGCATTCCCAAGACTGCTTGCTAGTAAAAGTACTTGCTGCTTCTTGGAGAATGTTTTTGCCCTTGCAATACTCACGTGAGTGGACGCTGCAAAGCAGGAGCAGGACCATGAAGACCCACACCCCACGGGTGCCCAAGGGCAGCATTGCTGCAATGAAACCAAGAGCAGGAACAGGTACAGGGCCTTGCATAAAACAAATTATTGATCTTAACTTCGTATTTATGGGTTAGAGCAAACCTGACAGTTGACTGCTGCACAGTGCAGGACTGCCTTTTTTGCAAGAGAGAGGCCATAACCCATTGAAAATATATGTGTATATATTGGCAATAAATTATTTTGAAGAAATTACTCATTTAAAGGGAGTTTAAAGGAAGTCATCTTGTTAACAGAGACTAGCCAAAAAATTATCTTTCTGACATGTCCCAGAGCTGGACACCTGGCACTTAAAAAGATAATTTTTAGCTAAAAATTTTAATCTGAGTTCAATGAACAGAATCAAGAATGAAGAATGAATAATTTTTGAAAGCTTAAAACTGAATTCTAGTTTAGCTCATTGAATTCTTCATTCTTTTCACAGCTGGAGCACATGAAGAGCTTTGGATATCATTTTTAAAAGGTGGTTCAAAATGGTATTAGGGACAAAAATACTTTTAGAAATCCCCATGTGATTCATAGTAATTTAACATCAGGTTTAAGCTGGGTTTTGTACCTGCAAGAAGCCCCTTGATGACTGCTTTGACAGATGCTGTATTTCACTTTGCCTGCCCCTCCTGTTTTACCCTAAAAAGGGCTTTTTTCAATTATTACCACTTAGTTCTAAAGACAGCTTAAACCTAGAGACAGTTTGTTAGTACTGGGGAGGGGAGAACCCCATTTTCTGAAGTGCTGCACAGGGAAAAAAGACTGACTGCATTTCACGTGGATATTGCCCTTTGAAGGGTCAGCTCTTTCTGCACTCCTGCTCAGTGAGAAAAGCTTCCCTGCCCTTGGAAGTGCCTGTGCTATAGAGGAATATACAAACATGTTCTACCCCATGGAGAAACTACTTTGGTAATGTGAAATTATTTCCTAAGAGGACAGGAATCATGTTTTCCAAGAGACTTATTAAAATTTAATACCATTCATGACAAATTGGGAAACCAAGGGAGAAGGAAAACAAGATATAGTTCTTTTTCTTGCCATTACTTACTTCTTTTGCTGTCTCCTCCAGCCCTACTGGAACAGGGCATGAGCAGCTCCCCAGGGTGCAGCAGCCACAGACTGGCCCTGACAACCATGGAACCAAAGCATGTCACAGTTACCACCCCCAGTTCAGGTGCATGGAACAGGATGGAGCAACTGAGGGGCCAGAAAAAAGCTCCGTGTGTTCTGGGAGAAATTGGCCCCTGCTGAGACTGTTGGAAAGCCTCTCAAGTCCTCTAATTCACCAAGTTAAAAACAAGTTCATACTCTTACCAGTCACACTCCAGTGTGCAATACAGAAACATCACCTAATTGAACAGGCCAGGTAACAGGTAAGATATCAAAACACACTCTTCTCAAACCAAAAAGTTCAGTCAGAATGCTTAAATTAGAGCTCCTCATTAACCCATGAAAGATGAATTAATTAGGTATTGCTTCACCAAATATTTGCACACCTGAGGCACAAATCTGACATGCATCTTTCTTAGACTTGGAAAGCCAAAGGCTGCATCAAAGTGAACACGGCCAGCAGGTCAAGGGAGGTGATTCTGCCCCTCTACTCCACTCTTGAAACCCCCACCTGGTGTACTGCAACCAGCTCTGGAGATCTGGCTTGAGTTCAGCCGGGACAGAGTTGAATTTTCTTCTTTGTAGCTGACACAGTGCTGTGCCTTGGATTTAGGATGAGTCTAATGCTGATAACACACTGATGTTTAGCTGTCGCTAAGCAGCTCTTGCTCTCAGTCAAGGACTTTTGAGTTCCCCTGCTATAGCAGGGAGCAGGTGAACCAGAAACCAGGAGGGAGCATGGCCAGGACAGCTGACCTGGGCTGGCCAAAGGGATATTCCACACCATGGCACATCACCCTTAGTATATAAACCGCAGGAGAGATGCCAAACACTGCCCAAACCAGGCTGGGCATTGGTCAGTGTATTGAGCAATTGTACAGTGCAGCTCTTGCTCCTCTTGGATTTCATCTCTCTTGCTCCTTTTCATCATAATTATTATATTGTTTTCTATTATCTTTCAATTATTAAACTATTTTTGAATCAACCCATGAATTTTACTCTTTTGTTTCCTCTGATTCCCATCCCCACTGGGAGGCTGGAGGGGGAAGAGAGCACTGAGTGAGGGAGCAGCTACCTGGTGTTGCTGGCTGCAGTTAAACCACAAGTTCCCCCCACATGAAGGACATGGACCTTTTCAAGCTTGTCCAGAAGGTCATTGCAGTAATTAATCCGGGGTTTTTCGGGGTCCAGACCCGCTAGCTCCTTCCCCCCACCCCTGGATCAATCCTGCATGGTCAGGAGTAAAAGACAGAGAGATGCTCTTCCTCCTTGGATGCATTGTCCTACTTTATCGTGTGGTAGAAGTCAGTGTAGCCCAGGTGCTGTCCAGGTGAAGAAGAGACTGACGCCCCCTCCCAAGGAGGTTTTTAAGGGGCAAGTACTGGAAGTGGATCATAGCCAGTGGGAAAACAGGTGAGGAGCATCTAGGGGGTGGGAGGGAGTAACCAAGGGAGAAACCACCCACTGAGGCTTAGGGTGGGAAAAGGGAGCAAACCACATGTGATACAGATCATGTGAACAGTGCAAAACTATGTAAAAGTTAAATAACTACCTAGTGCAATACAACAGGTCATGAAGGTGACCAGAAGCCTGGAACAGCTCTGCTCTAAAGACAAGCTGAGGGGCTTGGAATGCTTCAGCCTGGAGAAGGCTCTGGGGACACATCAGGGCCCCTCTCAGTAGGTACTAAAGGGGCTACACAAGAAAGATGGGCAAGACTTTCTTAGCAGGGCCTGTGCAATAGGACAAAGAGCAAGAGTTTTAAACAAAAAGAGCTTAATTAACCCAGATATAAAGTTGATGTTTTTTACAATGAGGGTGGTGAGGCCCTGGCACAGGCTAACCAGAGAAGCCCTGTTCCTGGAGGCATTTCAGGCCAGGCTGGATGGAGCTCTGGGCAACTTGGTCTATGGGAAGGTGTTCCTAGAACTAGAATGATCTTTAGGGTCCTTTCCAAACAACACCATTCTGGGATTCTATCACTTCCATTCCTTTTATTAAGGAAAGGCTCTGAATAGACTGGGAGCAGTGTTTTTAAAACATACAGAAGCCTAAAGTAAATGCAGATGCCATCAAATCAGTAGTTCCCTTAACAGATGAGCTGCCTAAAGCAGTTGCAGTTTGCTACAACAGCCATCTGAACTGATAAGTGAGCCTGAAAAAACTTACATGTTCACATGGGTTTTTTTCCTCATTTCATCTAATTGCAAAATGAGTTTAAAGAGTGGCTCTCTTTAACCTCATTTGTATGCAGCACTAGCTTTCTAAAATAAGCAACAATACACAGTATCCTCCGTTTCATTGTTTCACTCTACACCTAGACTAGACTCAGCCACTCTCAGCAGCTCCAATAAGGAGATGCTTGGAAATGTCTAATCCCCAAGCCTTCCTTTTCTGAAGCATGTGATTTACATGAAAGTGAGATTTTCCACACTGATTTATCTCATAGAACACTCCAGACAGTGTGATGCATTTCTGACGTGGGACTTATCAGACTGCTAAGAATCACAGAAAATTGCTCCCCCACCCCTTTAAACAGAACACTTAATTGATTTTAATACATTGAGGAGTGCTGATTTCCCTTGCTGTAGCTGTAGTCTACACCTGAGGTTCAGCCTGAGCACACCAGGCAAAAAAACACATCCAAATCCCAAATCACATCTTAATGTTTGTTCTAACATTTCTGCAACAGTCAAGTTCTTAGCAATTACAGACTACATCCATGTGATCATTTTTTGCTTTAAATTAACTGTTTTTATTGGAAACCAGTTTCCTAAATGCAGTGCAAAACCATAAGTAAACATTTTCTCCTACTGAATTTTCAGTAGATACACAGAATTACCTATGATTGTTGCTCTTTCTTATAATCCAATTCCATACAGTACTCAAAGCACACAAAAAATACTGCTTTAAAGTCTATAGTAAAGTAATTTTTAAACAATGTAAAAAAAAATTATGGCAAACTGACTCATCTGGGTTTAACAGCAATTACTTCTATCAAACTGTTTGAGATGAATGACTTTCGTAACTGTGAAAGCACAAGTGACAGATGTGCGATCCATTTAAAAAAATTGTTTGTAGAAAACCAGATTCATCCCCTGATGCAGGCGAAAGATCCACAATCCTTGATCAAAGACTCACACTGCCAAAGTAAAGAGCTGTTTCTGTAAATCACAGCATAAAAATATGATGTGAAACCCACATTGTGCTTAAGTCTAATGAACCTCTGGCAAGGAGAACCTTGTGATCAAATTTGAAACTATTCAGAACACTAAGCTCAGGAGGTCTAACCTCACTTCCTAACATATATTAAGCTGCCTTAATACCTTAACAGTGCAAACATTCACACACAATTTTCATGGGTGTGAATGTCTGGAAATGACTGACAAGCATCTTTTAGGATAAAAATCTGTTAAGTTCAAGTGAATGATGAACAAGTTTAGTACACACTACTGTGGAAAAAACAAGCTCAGCCTTGTCACTTTAGTAGCCACGAGAACCAGCAACACATCTCCCCCACCCCTTAACACAGGTATTCCACTGCAAGTCTTGCTGCTTCTGGAAACAATGTAAAAAAAAAAAAATACAGGTATTTTTACAGGGTAAAAATATTTGACACCCATCTTCTCTTGCAGATCAGCAGAGAACTTATCAAACTGTACAGCAGGACTCCTGAAATGACTGAGGAATACTCACTGGAAGCTAAAGTTTTTCCTTTTAATATTCAATATTGAAGGGTTTTTCAGGGAAACATACTGTTGTTCAGGAAAATAAGCTGCCTTTCACAGTAAGTGCTCGTAGGAAGAAGCAGGGTCTGCACTCAGTCCCATACTCAATTTCCTTCCTGGACACAGTACACAATATTTGATATTAGGGACAAAGACGGGCTGAAAAAGTTCCTCAGTAAATGATTAAAATAACTTATGTATTTATGAAACTAAACCTAGTATCTTCTTGAACTCATGGGTGCTCATAAAGAGATTTCTGTCTGCTTAAAAAAAGCTGAAGAGATTTTTTTTCCTTGACAAAGTTTTAATAACAACTCTGAATATCTTAACTCCGCACCCATCATTAACAAAAATGCATTCAGTAAACAACAAAAACACAAAACTTCTACTTTTTTAAGCATTTGTTAATTCATACACTTTGAGCTTAACCTTACTGAATTTAGACTTTGGCATGATTCACAAATACCTCTCACTCTTTCAAAGAACTTTATTTTAAAAATAATTTTAATTCATTAGACTGTACTTTATAATAGTTACCAATAGGACGGACCTGAACTCAAGCATCAGACATTTGTTGCACTTTGAAGTTTTGTAACAACATGACTTTTCAAAATAAAAGTGTACAATTAGATTTACAGGTTAATTTGTTGAAATTTAATAACATTTAAAATCACTAGAATATGAACTGAAAGGGATATATGTTAAGTACACAAATACTGAAAAAGGTCATAACCCCAAAACCCTCGTGGAAATGGAATGCAGCCAATTAGTCAGACTGTGGTTCAGGAATTTCACATTTACCCGGGCTAGCACCTTAGTGAACTCAACCACTGAATGTGAGAAATGAGTGCATGAAGTGTGACCACTCAACAGGTACTGTACCATTCCATGAGCAGACTGTGTCTTCTTGAGCATTTTGTGCTGTATTTTTGAAATCCAATAATATTTGAGACTTTTCTAAAATGTGTAAATAAACAATGGCTACAGTTAAAGTCTAAACAAAGAAATACTTTCTATCTTCTGTCAGCTGAGATTTTTTAAAGCAATCATTCATAAAGATTGCATCAACATCAGTTAGCAGAGGAAGATCAAACTTTATTGAAACTGCTTGCATACAAAATATATTGCACTATAACCAAACAAATGTCAACATAAAATCCAATCTGTTGTAGCTAATATGTACAGAGAATATTGCCCAAGAGCAGTTACATTACAAGGTCAGTCTACCTTGGTTAATTATCTACAGTATTTTAAACCAAACAGCTTACAGATGATGTGTGCAAGGTACCAATTTCTGTTTTCAAATACTATACATTCCCAAAATAAATAACTAGAAATCAACATTAATGTTTGGCAATACTTTTTAAGACATTTTTATATTTGTTAAATCATGTGCAGTTCGTTGCCAGTTTTAGTATGCTCACCTGTATGCAAGGAAAAAAAATGAATGAAGAAAGCAAAGAAACAAAACTCACAAAATACATCAGAGGCAAGGTCAAGTTTGTACAATTCTGTACATAAACAGTGGCTCTCCTTCTGGAGTAATCTGAACAAAAATGGACTAAAATGAAGGTCCTTATGCAGTTGGGCCCAGTAAGTTTAACATGTGATCAGAAATGAAAGAAAGCACAGCTCCTACCACCACTTCCCACCCTTCCCTGGTGTACTTTGGATCAAATTCTGTGACACCTTCATATTGGCGGTAATTAGGACCCTGCAGCTCAAAATATGAAGAACTTTTATTTTACCTTCAATATTTTCAACTACTGCATCTGTAGTTGCCAGGGCATGACATGTGGTGACTTTCTTCTTACTTCTCCTGAAATAGCCCCCAAATTAAAATAAGCAATTCAAAAATTTTGGGAGGATGGAAACCATCAATGCTTTAGGCTGGTCATCTGGCCAAACAGCAGGCACCCATTACTAGCTTGTGAACATATTACAATTGTTCCCTCAGTAACAATGAGTTTTTTAGTTTTCCACAATGGAAAGATTTTTTTTTTAGTTTTTTTTTTTTAAAAAAAAAGCTTCTGTACTGCCTACAAAGAAAAAAATTACACCCCTTTTTCAATAACACTATTTGCCAAATCTTCAGTGCAAAATAAATTTCCTATTCTTATAACTGCCTAACTGAATGTTTATGTAAGGAAAAAATTATGGAAAGCATGCACTTGTCTATAAAGTACTAACGTCTGACAAGGATTGCTACATATATTTTACATTTAGTGTTACCAACTCATCTTCCCTGATTTCTGCATCCAAATATAATATTCCTACCTGCCAAGATATAAAAAAGGCACAGATCATACAACTTTTTTGCTAATGAAAATGACAATTGTTACATCACACAGATTTCAGGGTCCACCAAAATATTGAAAAAGGTGGACCAGAATGTGAACTGACACAGGACATAAAACGACATAGCATTTCATGAAGAACTGGTAAGCTAGATTGAAAACAAAAGCCAGTTTGATTACTGCAAATACTATTTATTCTGAAAATTGAAATTGAGCAGTGAATTTGACCCAATGTATTAAAACTGTACAACTGAACAGAAAGTTTACCAATGCACAGCTCAGTATTTTTAAAACAAACAAAAAAGAATCTTTCATTGTTTGAACTGCAATATGTACTTGGAAGCGATTTTCAGAAGTTCAGGTATTTTTATGCAAATATTTGAATAACTTCTTATTCTGAAAACAACTGCATACTGTTGATGTTAAAAAAGGCTAACAGAGAACATATGTTCATTTCATGCCCTGCGCCATCTTGCCTACTATTTTGTCTTTGGCCTAACAAGTTTCTCTAACATGGAATAGGAATTACTGAAACAGTATAGGAAGTATGACTTCAGAGTTATGCAGTTTAGGGGACTCCGTTCACCAGCGGCTGTTGAGCATCTGCGCTGTCCGTCTTCTCCTTCTTCGGGTTCCGCTCCTTGCCCGTGCGCAGCCGGCTGCCTTCGCTCGAGGTATTCTGTAATGTTTTAGTGTGGACACTCCTTTCATTATTGCAGTCAAGTCTGATCTGGAACAATTCAGAGTTATATAAAGCATTCTCCTCCTTTCCTCCACCCCTGGGCGTTCTCTACCTTGGCGGTCTGGGAGCAGCAAATAGTGCCAGCCCCTCATGGCTTTGTTAAATGTATCCAGCTGCAGGGGAGGGTGAAAATTCTTTTCTGTTCAAAAATGCCACATACCTGTGAGCCAAAAAATGCTCTGCCATCTACCTAGCCTTTGCAGCTAAGAGAAAAATTTCCAGTTTGTTTGTGCACAAAGGAGTTTAATTAATATCAGATGGGATCTCTGAAACATTATTTCAACTTCTACTAAATGGACTTCCCACTCTTCGTATGCAAAAAAACCCCAAAAGATAGAGTGTCCTTTCATGGCAGCTTTTCTGAATATTAAAAAAAAAATATCTACTCGAACCTTTTTTGAATCTGAAAAAAAATATCAACTTAATACACCCAAAAAACTTCTGCAGCCTTTTTTAAGTGGTCATAAAAAATTTCAAGAGAGCATGTTGAAAGCATCTATCTATGCTTGCAAAGAGGGCAAATGCTTATTCCTTTATAAGTAACATGATTTTTGCAACTTCATCAGCCAAATTTGAACAACATGCAAGTACTTATTTTCTTGTAACATGTCTCTGCATCCAAATCTTGGAGCAACAGATAAACCTCCCCATGATTTATCCCCAGACAAACCTCACCATGATTTGGTGCCTTATGTTTTTTTTCAGCACCACATTTCCTCAGAGCCTACTTCAAACTTAGTAAGGTAATTACTAATTAATTATAAATTATTTATTTATACTAATTAATTCTTTCTTTTTTGTTTTGCCAAGTTATTTATTTGCATTTCAGATGCCTATTAAATTACTACACCTTTAAGTTCAGCCCTCCCATTACAAAAACTAAGCACTGGTCATTCATTCCGTTTTGTCCCTTTCTTAACCAGGCTTTCTAAAAACCAAGCCAAGAGTCATCTCTATGGCCTATTGGAATCCTGACTCCTGGTACCACCACACAGAGGCAGCAGCTTGCAGCTGCTCTGTGTTTCTTCCTCCCAACTTAACTCATCCTATGCATTAAGAGATTGTCGAAGGTTTGCAAGCTACCATTTATAGCAAGGACAGTTTCCATGTGGGGAAACTTAACATATACACATAAGATATCAGCTTGATAACTTCATGAAACAAAGCACTTGAAAAAGTGTAGAGATATCTTTATAAAAAGCTTAAAAATATTTAAGGTTACAAGATATTTCAAATCTGTTACTTAAAAATTCACATCAAGAAACTTTTTAACTTACTTTATAGACTGAATAGCCTTTAATTGCAAATGTTTCATTTAGTAGTGAAGGTAGTTTCTGAAGTTTAATCTTTCTTACTCTGAGGATTCTGGCTACAATACACTCTTTATATAGTGTTAAGGATTTTCTTCCCTCAGGTACATAGAAAATAGACAACAACACACAATACAGCAAGAAATAAAAGCTAAAACCAAAGCACTAGTAAGAACAGAGACTGAAATCAAGCTGGTTAATAAATCCTTGGGACTTGTCATCAGTTTTTCACCAGACAGACCTAACAGCATCTTTACAAAACTGCATCTTTACACAGCTTGATCTATTTAAAGTCCTGAGCATCTGTGTCATTTCCTAACACAACTTTTGTAGATGTGATTAGGGAGTCAAAGAATATGGAATCACAAGGCTACAGTATCACTCACAACCTTGAAGGCTCTACTGTTACTATATGACACAATGCAATTTTAACAGTACAGACTTCCTATATGAGGAGTTACCTCAAGAGACCCGTCTGCTGTCCTCCCTTTCGCCTCTCTTGAGTTACGCTGACGGTTATCTGTTCGCGACTGTTCATCATTGCCTGGAAGAAGAATTAATCTACTAAGTTGTTCAACAAAGACATGATCTTCAGCCACTTAAATTTTACACAAGCACAGTAGGCAATTCAGGATGTTCTGTCTCCTGAACAAATATTATTACTAACATATAACAACAGCTCTTAAACTATGGGCCAGGGATCACTTAAGAATATGTTCTCAGGTGATAATGCAGACAAAACCTCAGAGTTTAAAACCACCACAGTTTAAAAAAGACTGACTACTGACTGAAAAAAAAATCCACTTCTCAAAATGATTAACCACAGAAGAGAGGAACACCATAGCAGTGTTTAATACCTTCACATTTTTCAATGGCTTATATAGCTTCCATCTTACAAAAAAGTCTTATTAAGCAGCATCCATACTTTGAAAAAAACATTTTAAGAAATAAGCATAGCTGCAGAATAAAGTATTTTAACAAATAAATATAACGGAACATCATATGTTCTTGTATATATATTTAACTTTTTGAAGTTCTGGCATCTTACTTTTGTCTGGTCCTTTTCATTGAACACAAATTACAATGTTATCCTGTTCCATGAAAATCAAATACAAGATGATGTGAATATGGACAGCTGAATGAGTAATACAGATTTTAAAAGATTTTTCTGCATCTATTGACAAACTAGAATTTGATTTCTTGATGTCCATGTTTGTGGCACAGGCCACAAACTTGAGCCAAGAGGCATTTTAGGAAAACAAATGATAGTGAAAACTCCCCCAAAAATAAAGCAGGTCAGAAAGAATTATACCTCTCTGTTCAAGGTTCAACACATCTGAAACAAAATACTCCACTTAAAAGACTGACAAAGAGAAGTCAGGAGAGGCCACCGGGTGGGAAGTGGGAGCAGATGAGAAAAGGAGCAGCTGGCAGCAGTGAGTTTGCTTTAGGATTCCCACAGTGACAGCTGTTTCCAAAAGGAGTCTCCCTTTACCTTTGAATCCTCCGCGCCCCCTCCCGCCTTGGCCTCTGGCGCCGCCGCCGCGCCTCCGCCCGTCCCCCCTGCGCAGGTAATTGTCCCGCTCCTCCTCTGCCGGGGCTGCCGACCAATCGCTCAGCTCGTCTCTGTGATCAGACTCTGTTTCAGAAGCATTTGATGCTTCAGAATTAGTTCCTATCAAGAGGATGAAAAAAATCCAAACACGCCAGTGTAGCTTAGCATGAAATTACTATAGTAGAATGCAAAATGTGTATATTTGAATTTTTTTTTTTTTTTTTTGTTAATAGACAGTTTTGGGATGTTTTTGTCTTCCAACCTCTATAACATACACTATACAGAAAGGTACATAATATATATTACTTCTTCAAAATTCAAGACAGACTAATAAAAGTTAGTTGTGTGTTTAAGGCTAAATAATTAAGTGTGCCACATGCTTAAAATTGCTGTTATCAATATATCAACAGATTACTGAACATATATAAAGTGTAATACAAGTCTAATAAAACTTAAGTGTAATAGACTAGACTCCTCCGTATTTCTACAACTGAAAGTTCTGAATATAACCTGTCCTGTCTCCTCTCACCACTGCAACTCATCTATGAAAAGAAAAAAATTCCATCATGAAACAGCCTGTAACAGACAGACTCTACAAAAGCAGATAACAAAATCAAAATGCTAGACATGCATCAAATCAAATAAATGGCCATTGTAATTTTTCCAATTAACAGATCATCTTTATTGACAAAAGCTGTTTTTTCCCCCATTTTTCCCGCCATAACCCATTTTATAGCAAGGTGAGTTCACATCCTCTAAAAATAGTAAACATCACAAAAACATAAATTTTGTATTATGCAGAATGTAAGCTAAGATTTTCTTACAAAGCTCACACTACAGGCCTTTCAGCTAGGACAAACACCAGCTGACCTACATTATGGGTAATGAAGTAATGGATTGTTCTGAAGAAGCACAATCTGGAAAACTATTCATTAAAGAATTATCCAAGATCTCAAGGTGTAACACACTATTTTGGTGACAGTGGTCTTCTAGTAAAAACATAAAAGTTCAATTTAATATGAAGAAAATAGCTTTGCTATAAATTGAGCTATACAGTACTTCTGCCTATAAATATTTACATTAGGATAGACTCATACAGGCTTAAATGAAAACTGAGACTTCATTGTCAGGAATTGTTTGAAATATAGATAAAATAACAATCCTTGCCCTAAGCAGTTAGGGAATAACTAGATATGCTCCATAATGTAGAAGACAGAAGCATGCTGTAAGAAGCAGCAACTGCATGGAAATCAGTGTAGATTACACGAAAGCACTACACTTGAAGCACTTTCTCACAGCATAAAGCTCTAGACAATCTTCAAATATTAACACTCAATATTAACTGCATTTTAAACGGCTCTAAGTCCAGTCTTTTCCAAGAAGTCATGAGACCAGCAGGCCTCCCTGAGAAGTGCAAGTGTCCCTGGAGGTACCTACCTGAAGCATAGCCTGGCCCACGCCGGCTATGTCCGCGGTTTCTGTAGGGGCGGCTGCCGCGGCCGAGGCCCGGCCCGTCATCGGTCATGTACCCTTTGTCCTTATCCGTGCGGTTCGGGGGGGGCCTGGAAGTAGCTCCGATCTGTCGCAGTTGCTCATCAATTTGCAATCTTTCCAAACGCAGTTGGTCTACTTCCTGTGCAAACACAAGCCCAGCAAGTCATCTACCACCACTATTTAACCATCTGCATGTGCACACGTGCAGGTCTCAGAAAGAAAAACCACAAATATTACAACTGATCATCTGTTTAATACTCAAACGGTAAATCAGCTTTGAGAATAACTTGTTTAACAGAAAGACTTTCAAATGTTCAAATCCCTGTGCTACCAACACAATTCTTCCTGTGGCACAGTTGACAAGTTTAGGTTTGCATCAAGAAAAAGCACTCAGATCAGAACACAAGCTCTTTACACTGCTGCACATAACAAACATAAAAGTTATTAAACAATTCTGATGTAACAGTACTGTTCCATAAAAAGGCACTCTGCTGTTAAACCCTACTCAATGATAATGAACAATATGAGGAATGGAAGGAAGCATAAAAGCATAAAGAGAAGTGTGCTGTAACTCAGGCACAGAGGCATCAGCACACAGCACCCTCTCCATATACAATTAGATAGAAGAGATACGCAACACATATTCATGAAGTGCCTTTGCCAGTTTCAGATATTATCTAGTTCACATCAGGGTGGCAATCCCCTTTTCTTTTTCTTTAATTAGGGAGAAATCTATTGACAGAAGTTTCATTCTGACACTGCATCCTCTGCAAGTCCCCTAGTCCAGGTAGGACTTTGCTAAGATGCTTTGGTACTCAGGAATGCACTCCATCAGCTATCTTTAGCTGATTTAAAAAAAAAAAAAATCTCTTCTCTCCCCGTTAAGATGTTCCCTAACTCAACCTTCCTTTAGGAAGACAGACTTCTTGCTCCAGACTCTCCTGTTGGTATCAGAGGTTGATGTTCCTTAGGACAAATCTTATAAACAAAAACCCCAAAAAACTGAGGATGACATTCAGTACCTCATCCTTCCTGTTTGTGAGCAAGTTCCCTCCTCCAAACAGCAGCAGGCCTGTATTTTCTTTGGAATCCTTTTGCTGCCAGTATACCTCCAGAAGCTCTTCCTGTTCCCCTTCAGATCCCTTGTCATATTAAACTCCTGATGGACTTCAGCTTTCCAAACTCATACCTGACCACACAAATTGTGTTTTTATACTCCATCTGATTCACCTGTCCTTACTTTACTCCTTGTATCCTTGTTTTTTCTATATTAATTTAGCCACAAGTTCCTTGTTGATCCCTGAAGGCCTACTGTTACTTTTGGGTGAACACCTCCATATCAAGATGGACTATTCTTGAGCTCGGAGAAGGCGATGCTTAAAGAGCCAGCTCTTCCAAACCTGTTTTCCTTCCAGGAATGCATCCTATGGGATTCTTCCAAGCAGATCCCTGAACAGGCCAAAGTCCACCTTCCTGCAGTCTGGGGCTGTCAATCCTGGTATAAGTCTTTCCTCTCAAGATCCTGAAAATTCACTACAGTCATTCCAGCCAAGTCTGCTTTCTTCTTTTTACAGGGAAAGAAATTCATGACTCTGAGCTGATACACTACATTTGATGCCGAAACACTATTATGTACCTTTTACAAAAGTTTTCTTAATAATCTTTGCCTGGAGGCATAAAAACATGAAAATCTTAGAGGAACAGGTCTGTCCCACTTCTTGTCAGTGAACTGGAGGACACTATTTTAAATTGTAAGGCAACAGGCCACTAAGATAACAAAATTTTCTGTGTTCATGTTTATTGGGATGAGAAGGCCAAGATAAAACTTTAGAGATAAGAATCTATCCAGTAGTTATCACAGACTGATGAACATTTCCTTGTGACCTTTGGTTCAGGAAGGTTTAAGAGCACTAAGACAAAGAGACCATAGCTGATCAATCTAAAATAAAATTGCTGGGCTATTAAACACTTTCCACTATCATGTCAGTGCCCATTTAAGTACTGACTCTCATGCAAGTACGCATTTTAGGCAGCCAAAGAAGTTTAGATCAGAAATATCTTTTCAAATTATAGCAAGCATGCAAGAAATGAACTTGATTTTTAGTTTTCATCTGGTCCTTCTCTGTCTCTGCCTTGTGACAGCTACAGAGCAGCTGTACCTCTGCCCTAGAACACTGACAAAAGCAGGGTTAAAAGGTAAAGCAACTGGGTTGGTAAGAAAACAAAAGCTGTTTCATCTCCTGACTTCTTTGACTACCTGTACTGAAAAGTTCAACAATGTACAGAAATTTTAGCATTCTAAAAGATTCGCTGATAGTTACTGCACTCACTGGACATGTATCAAATCATGAATGGTCTAAAGGCTTCAAAAGAGACCCAAGACTTTATTTAATTAAATGAACTCAAAGCTGGCCCTACTGTTAGATCTGGCCCTGCTATTGAAGATTGGGCACCTGGCAACAATCACCACAGGCAAAAGTAACTATAAGCAATAGTGTGGGATAGTTTTTGCTCTCTATACAACAGACCACTCATCACAGACTACTGGGAAAGTTAGGGAGCCAAGAGGCAAACACAACATATAAAGCTGAGTTGCCTATAAAACATACTCGGGTATGAAATGTCAATTCAGAGAAAAAGCAGTGTAGCATTTTTGCATTAAAAACAAAAAAAGCCCACTCTATACCAGATTCTGCATGGAAGGCTGTTTGCTCTGCAGTTGCATTAAGGACTGACTACTCTCTCATATATAAAGTTGGCAGCACATTTTGACAGATTTTTTTTTATTTTCTTACTCTTTTATAATTTGCATCCTAAAAAAAATTGCCATCCCATTCTTCAGACAAATTATTCTTTTAAAAACATTTTATTTTTAGACAGAAAGCCTGTTATAATACTAATTTTTCAACAGCCTCAGGACCTGAACAGTTTATCATCATCAAACTGTTGCCATACTAAGTATTGACAGAAAAAAAAAAGTGGTAAAGCAGCATCATTATCCTCACCTTTAAATAATTAAGATGATAATCCAGAAGAACAGTTGCATTAGTGATGCTGTCCTTAGTTCCTACAAACACAAATGGTACCATGCCCTAAAACACAGTAACAATAGGCTTTGGTTATTGATTAGGTATTGAATTCTGAAGAGAACCAAACTTACTACTGTAAAACTTGAAAACAATTCTTACATCATGAATAAGCAAAAATAAAAAAGTGAGACAACAGTATACTTTAATTCTGATATTGACTACACCATGTACTCAAACTCCCTTTATGCAAAGAGCTCTTTTAAATGGGCAGATTTAGATCATTTGCATCACAATGTCAATATTTACTTTTCTGAACAAGTGAAAAAGAATCAATTTAGAACACTTTATGTTTTCTCCCTTCAAAATAATACCACCTTTGCTGACTGCATTTATTCTCTCACACCAGCTGCTTTTGGTCTACCTTTGATCTTTTTTAAAAGTAAATCAAATAAACATTAACATCACAAAACAAAACCTGATCCTTCTTGAAGATCTGTACAGTTGTAAAAAAAATGCCAAAATATATTCAAGAAGAGTTAGTACTTCAGATGATGATTTCTAACTTACAGTTCTTCTACCCTTCAAGCAAGTGAAGCGATTCAATAAATACATGGAAAATATAAATCTGGAAATTCTAAAGTCTGAAATTATGACATTGGGAGACAAAACACCTAAAGATGAACTTAGGCAGGCAAAGCAGGTGAAAAAAATCCCTATCTTTGTGGAAAACAAAGTAAACCTGAGCAAATATAAGGACAATTTCTACACCAAAACTTGTGACACTCAGACAGGTCCACGCAGCATTTCAGAGGTGTGAGTGCAGCCCACACAGGCCCAAGGAGTGAACCTGACTGTTCCAGCAGCTGCAGCACCTGGGCAGAAGAAGCTTTACTATGGACTGCAGACATTAAGCTGAGCATGTACAACACTCAGCTGCTGAAGCCCATGCCACTGCAGACCAGAGCCTGGCACATCTGCTGATTATTTCAAATATTGTTCTGCTATCTCATCATTGCCTCTAAAGAAGCCTTAAATTTTCACTGTACACACACCCTTTACAGAACTACATTCCAAGGGAAGGTTTGCTGCAGAAGTGAAATTATTTGAGACACAAATGTCTTAAAAATTAAAAGCACACTACGCTGAGATTGCCCAGGAGTGGCCAGTCTATAATTTGTCTCTACTTTCAAGGTTGTGTTTGGTTTTCTTCCATCCTCCCTTTCTTTTACAGGCAAAAACCTTACATTAGACCTTACACATCTACAGTAAGTAACCAGGAAAAATAATATATACACAGTCCTCTGGTCCTAACGAACCTCAACATTAACACTGACTTTCATGAGCATTAGAAATTCTTTAGCCACAGGCATTGTTGACTGAAATGTTTTATTATCTGGGGTATTTTAAGTTTCATAAATATTTTATACAACCTGATAAAGAGCAGTGAAATTTCTACTAAACTGGCATTAACTAGCTCACAGTATCAATTATTAAATGATGACAAGACAAATGATTTAAGAGGGCATTTAAGGAAACTGCTTGCTGTTGCTTCTGGCAGTGGATTCAAGGTATAATAATGCCAGCTATTAAGAATATGAGCTGGTAACCATGTCAAGCAATTTCAGCCATACAAAAGCAGTAAAGTGCTTATTTACTGAACCTCATTTTTGTCTTCAAAGCAAAAGTACCTATGTTCAACTTGGCTGCAGTGGGAAAAACTGAGCAGACCTTACGTGCATACTAAATTTAGAGATAAAAGTAATATATATTACTGTAACAAACAGTACCTATCTCATTTTAAAATACGAAAAGCCTGAAGATAGCCTGTTATAAAATTATGGGATGTATAAAACTGCACTTGAAACTAATGGGCAGTGTTCTAACATCTCAGTCACATAAAAAGACCCAAATGCTGTATTAAAATTTAATTGAACTACTGTTCTACCACAAGAAGAAGGGCTGTAATATCCAAATTTACATATGGGAAGATTATTTTGATTTCATAGTTGAAATAAAGCTGCATTCAATTTACAAGTACTAACTCTTACCTGTTAAAGTCTGATCTCAGGTTTCTGTATTGCACCTGGCATGACACAACTAACACAGCGAAGCAGTGCAAGCAATGCCAGTGTTAGAAATGTCATTAACAGGTAAAACAGAAGTATGAATGCAGAGCTTGACAGGTAAAAAAGACCTTTCAAGAGAATCCTTAAAAGCTGCATTTCGGACAGAAAAATGTAAGCAAATCAGCTTTTTCAAGTCAGTATTAAAAAAAAAAAATGGCCAGACATACTCCCTGCAGCCATGAGTACTGGCTCTTTTACCCTTCTGATTCTCTAGCCTGCAGCAATAGCAGCACCCTCTTGCTTATTAAACTAATTCCATTTTATGCTGCAGGATTTTTTCTTTAGAAATTAAAGGTTTCATTGGTCTGTCATATTTAAGTCTAAATACTGACCATTTACCTTTTCAGACAGATGTAAAACTAGTAGAATAGTAAAAAAAGCCCTTATATAATTGCTTAGCCACTCTGTACAGAAAGATGGAAATTGGATTGTGGATTTCCAGTAAGTTCTACAGTGATAAAACAGCAGAGGAAATAACTACCAAAGCAAGAACTTAAGGGTTCCAGAAACCACATTTTATAGCTTATTCAAAGTAGCAAAGGTTCTTAGCTGGTACATATTTGGATTCTGAGGTAAATGAAAGGCAATTCAGTTTTTAAGCACATTTCACACCTGAAACTGCAGAGAGTCTTTTTGCACTGAGATGTCAAGACCTTCATGCTGTAAGATTTTTT
This sequence comes from Urocynchramus pylzowi, assembly GCA_013397555.1. Classification (NCBI taxonomy): domain Eukaryota; kingdom Metazoa; phylum Chordata; class Aves; order Passeriformes; family Fringillidae; genus Urocynchramus; species Urocynchramus pylzowi. The sequence continues at coordinate 1,024,395 of VZRH01004994.1, read as the reverse complement.
GCATACCTCAACCTTGCCCCTCAATGCAGCCCCACACAGAAGTGCCTCAAATGACAATGTTTGAGACTTCCTTCAGGCCCTTTACAAGGCTGACAGCCTTCCTGAGCAAACCTGGGGTTTCACAGTGTTCATGCTTGTTTTTTCTTTAGGTTATAATTTACAGGCTCTTGTGAACCTAGGCAGTATTTTTTAAAAACAGAGTTGTAACATAAAGCACAAGTTTTTCATTTCAACAGAAGAAATTGCTAATGAAAAATTAAACCAGATAAAAACCTAAGAAATCAAACTCAAAGAAGATTAATGGATGAAACATATATATAGTAAGTTTCATATATATAAGTTTCATATATATATGGATTTATAGCCTAGCACATGCTGGGAAATGTCATTGCTTCCAACAGGAACAACATGAAATCTCTAAGAAGGTGTGCCACCAATAAATTTCACAAAGCATTTTTCTAAAACAGAGAAGCCAAATTTATACAAAAATTTATATTCCAAATTTATATTCCTCAGCATTAATAGGAAAAGATAGAATCCATCAGAAAACAAATTAATCAACACCTTATCTTACAACTACAAAGATACAAGGAAGAATTTTTTTTTATCATTGGGTAGAATATAACCAATTTACAAAAAGAAAAATTAAATTAACTGAAAACATACCTCTTCTTGTGGAATATTTTTATCATTTTCAGCCTCAATTCTCACTCTTACAACGCCAGATTTGTCCACTATCTCCTGAATCAGTTTTCCATTTTTTCCTATTACTTTTCCTATAGAAAGAACATACAGAACATTCCACCTTTATGGTTTTCTCCCAAACCTGAGAGTATTGCTGTACTCTAATTAGACAAGACTATTTATGTGCCAGTGCAAGACCTTGATCCTCTACAACAAAGATTTAGCTAACAAGCCACAAACTAAAATGTCCACATAAGCTTGTGGTGTTAACTTATAAATCACATAGATCACAGAAATACTAAGTACCTTTAATGCTTATTTGGCTTTGCTTCAGTAGGTTTAAAATAACTTCCGAAAATGACAAACATTTTTGTTTACATTTAAAATATCTGATCAAAATAAACAAAAACCCTTTACAGTGCCTTAACATTTGCTGCAACTACTTCTCGTGTAAGCAAAACTTAGTTCATTTAGAAAATCTTAGCTGATCAAATACTACCAAAGATACTGTCTGAGGCAGATGTAAAATTCTCTAAAACAGAGGATTTTAGACATTTTTGCCAATAGTTTATGATGTACTATAAAGTCAAAGATAAACATGGAAATAAATCATACTCTAACACCAGTAATGCAGACACGTATCTTCTGAAGCAGACATTCTAGTGTGAGACAAGGAAAATGAAAATTTAGTTCTCTCCAATCTCAGCAAAACAACGTGCTGTAAACTGGCAGGAAAACTAAGTTGCTTGGGACATGATGAAGGAGAGCCACATCCTTCAATCACAGCTTTCAAGAAAAGCTTTAAAGAGTGATGTTAAAGATGTTTTCTGCATGTAACCAAAAAAGGTATTTTTATTTAACAAACTGCTGGAAATCTTAAAACATGATCTTTTTTCATTGGGACGTCACTAAATTAGAGGTAAAAAACTCCAAGTGCATAACAGCTACTGTTTGACTGATACAATTAATCCATGAAAAATTTAAATGCCACTTGTAGTCCCAACAGACTCCTCTTACTCCTATCATTCAAAGCTAAATAAAGTTTCATTTTTGTGTTTCAATTTTTTGACATGAGTATTTGCAGAAAACATGACAAAATATGGCCAGTAAGTTCCTCCTCAATGAAAAAAGCTGTTCTGAGTGTCAAAAACTACTTCTCAGTGCTTTATCTGAGTACTTTATTTCATTATATACTACTGGCAAATGGAACAGCACCTTACTAATAAATGCAAAAATGCCTTGGCAGTGATTCAAAAAAATAAATCAAACAAAACCCCCAAAACCTCCACAACTTACATCAGTTACACCAATCAAAGCTTTTGTGAGGATTTGGCAATACACACAAATATTTTCAAATAAAAATGTCCATACAGTCTTTAAAAAATAAATAACATGTTGGGTGGATTTTTTCTTTGTTTGGATTTTTTTCAGTTGGAATTTTTAAAAATATAATTAAATAGAAAAAGGTGGTTGCTTGCATTTTCTTTAGACTAAAAATTATCAGTATATATATATATATATATCGAAAAAAGCCTTCTGCATTTTTAAAGCAAATTACTAGGATTTTAAAAGCCAAATTATTAAACGTAGCTTATTTCAGACATGGGGTTCAGCCAATGTAATATTCCTAAGTATCCATGTCAAGGATTAAGAGTAGAAATGAAAACTTCCCAAAAAGATGTAATTGCTGAGTTCTAAAGAGAAACAGACTTTAAGACCTCAAATTATAATAATCATGGCAGGTTATCATTTTCACTTGTCAACAGTAAAAACAGGGGGGAATAAGGAAGGGAAAACTACTGCTTTTAATCAATTCCAGAGCTGAGCTGCCCCATTCCTTAGTACTTGTCCTGCTGCAGAATTTCACACTGCTTCAACACCAGCTTTCATACACTCCCTGACAACCTATTGAAGCATTTGCTTTCAGGGCTATGTTATACCATAAAGTATTTTCTCTGCTCCTTTCTTATCTACTGAATGAAATAATGTATTTTTATTTTGCTTTGTAGCATCAAAAACTCACTAAAAGACTTCTCCACATATACAAGGGCTGCATATGTTCTTAAGGACTTTTTAAATTGTTTGGCAATGGAAGTATTTTAAATTTTCTTCATCACTGATACCTAGCTCCTAGTTTATCTCACAGTGCTGCTTCTAAGCATCTCTAAATGGACAGGGGAAAAAAGACAAATGTAAGTCAATGAAATTATTCAAAATATACTAGGAAAATATGAGAATGCATAGCCATCTCTTCTATAGCCAAACTACTCTCTGGACTTGTTTGGGGGAAGTAATTAATTCTCTGGCTCAATCCAGAAATAATTCTGCCCTGTACTTTAACACCAACACATTGCCTCTAGTTCAGTGCAGTTCTCAGATGGCATTTTTACTTACTATCATGGAGGCAGCCTCCAGAACTGACTCACCTACTAAATTCCTTGGGACTTGTATGACATCTTCAGCAAATTCAAGGTAACTTCTTGCCTTTTTCACCGCATCTTGATCCTACAATAGAAAGATGTGTAAGAAACAAGATGCATTACCCCAAGGGTTTTGTTTGCTTGTTTCTTTCAGGTATTTTCTGAAATGATAAAGAAGGGAACTCACCTCTCCATAAATGTGGAATGTACAAGTGTCTTCATCAAGATCAATGGCAGTCACTCCAGGAACTTTTCTGGCTTGCTGAATATTAGCACCATGAGTGCCAATGGCCAAACCCATTAAGTCTTCACGTACTACAAACTGTTCATGGAACCGGGATGCAAGTTGCCTAGAACTCTGAAGAAAAATCTAGTGTCAGCTCACTTTGACTGTCTCTCCAGCACACTGAAGAGAGAAATCAACATAAATTTCAAGCCTATTTTTCAATCAGGTACTTAGCCTTCTTTTTATTTATTCAATCCCTTTACTGCACTTATTTTAGCTTTGAAAACACCAAGGAGTCTCCTTCAGAAGTCTTTTAAATATTAACATAAGGATGGCCTCTAGCTGTGTTGCCACCTCTCTTTTGAATTACCCTTTAATAGCTACAGCTATCAGGTGTTACTAGGTAAGACAGCACTCATAAGGTAGTAAAATAGTAACTGTGGTGATTATTAAAGCATACCTTATGATCGCTGAGAAAAAAAACAGCGCCAATTTCAACAGGTGGGTGAAACTGTAATAACTCAACCACTGACACAAAATTATATATAAAACATAGCAGCTGTGGATATCTACTGCACTTTAAAAAAATGAAGAATCTGTGCCTATGCATGACAACACAAAAACTGTTTGAATTCAGAGAATTAATTTGTTCAGAATTTCATCCAGGAATCACACATTTACCCAGACAGAAGGGTCATACTGAGCACTCACAAGTGTGAGCATAACAGAACACAGGAAAGGAACAATTGTTTAATGCATTGTGGGAAGATAGAGAATTCCCAACTGTGATAATCTATTAAGGAAGGAGTGTTTTGCAAGGAAGAAACAAGATAAAAGCAAAGATATATAATCCTGTCCATGTTTCTGCACTGCAATTGAAGCTGTAACTACTGTCAAGACATACATAAGCACACTTCAAATTAGCAGTTTAATGTCAGCAAAATGGGACCCTACCATGTTGAGAAAACATCATGGAATTGCCTACAACAAGCCCTATACTGTTCCAGCTAAACTGGTACTGCTTTCTGAACTGCTCCTGCTTAAAGCTGTTGGTAAATATCCTGTGCTAAATCACTGTTTCAGAGAACTGGTTACAGTAGATAGTGGTGTAAGTATCCAAGTGTTATGAAATACTGAGAGCACTGTCAAGTACTTCAGTAGCTACATTACAGACAATTTGGAAAGCAAAAGTTATTTTTAATTGCTCACATTTCTACTTTTAACAGATAATTCAAATGCTGGTTTACCAGCTGACATCTTTTATAGACAGCCAAGTAAGAGGAGAGAACAAGATGACCAAGACAATGATCAGTTGTTAACTATTGACAACATGTGGAAAAGATGAAGCTACATCATCACTGAGAACCTTGGCTTTGACAGTCAAACCACAGTTTTACTGCCTGCACTAAAACATCATCAGCTTTTCTGCAATTATGAAGTGTGTTCTATTTAAACATCAGAAATTCTGTATTCTACTTTCCTCCAATACATTAATAAGAAACATCTCTGCAAATAATGTATTAATACCTACATAGCAGCCAGAACTGAGTTCTACTTCGATACAGTAAAATACAAACCAGAACACAAAACACTTGTCAATTCAGGCTTTTCACTATTTGAAAGACACTCAAAACAGATAAATCACACCCCCTAGAAAAGAATGTAAACAAAAAAAATCTGTTATTTTACTTGATGCTCTAAAAGCCATGTTTAAGAAGTAGAGCCACGCAAGTCAAGATAATATGCAAAAAAGAAGGAACAACAAAAAGGAAGGAAAAAACTCCATTGAACAAAAGAACCTGATCTAGCGATAATGACTCAGGAAACAAAAAAGGTAAAACTGCTAGAAGAAAAGAAGTGGCAGACTTTGAAAGTTCAGTGACTATGAGACACACACAAAGGTTTACTTGATGAAAACAGTGAGCTGCTATTAATAATGCAGTAAAGCCTGAAGCGTTCGCTAAATATTTTTTCTGCAGATGGACTCCTGCAGTCTATTGGTATGTCAGTGTCTCAACAGTAATCATGAGTATGATTTTTATTATCTGAAGCTCCTCTTTTCAACTTTGGATGAAACTGACTTTATATTTACTCTAACTACAAGAAACACAAATGCCAAAATGAAAAATACCAGCCAACTTCTGTCACACAAATTTTAACTGTATATATTTATCTCACAACCTTTATTTAAGTACTTAGGTAGAAACTGAAGTTCAACAATGGTTTTCTAGTGAGAACCAAATCAAGTTTGAGACTTTCACAGCAGCAAAAAGACTCAGTGTTACAATGACAAGAAGAATCCAAGATTAGTTTGGGAAAGGAATCAATGACAACAGTTGTTGGTGCATGCATTTGTGGGGGCATGTAAAGAGAATTAGCTCTAAAGAGGCTGTTGTTCTTCCCACCTCCAAAATAATACTTTGCACTTCAAGAGGTAAACTGCCCACACAACTGTCAGTTCTGGAGGATAAAGAAGAATGATTACTGAAGAGCTATGGTAGGGTGCTCAGTAAGGAACACCAATGAAGAAAAACTAGTCCATCCTTCACCTTGAGAAAAATCAAAACCCAAACAACCTTGGATTTCAGTTCTGAAACACAGAAATCAAGGTAAGAAAGAGAGAACAACAGAAGTGAGAACTTCTTCTAACAGTGAGTATACCCACTGGATACACAAGGCCTGAACATGACATTCCACTTCAAATAGATGTAACCCATGGGAAGAGGGAATGAAACCTGGCTCTGCAGAAACACTGCTGGTATACACCTGTGTCAAACTGAGATACAGGAGTTTAAGTAGTACCTCTGGCTCTTGACAGCGAACCTAAAAAGTTTTCATAAATATTGCTATTTTTTCTAATTTGTAGACAGGAGAAAAACCATGAAGAAATGTTAATTCTGGTGTATAAAATCCCCCTTATTTCCTTGCCTACTCTTTTTCTTTTCTTTTTTTTTCTTTTACCCATGGACAAGTATGACTCAAGCTTCTTGCCAGTCAACACCCACTCACCAGTCACAGGAGTATCAGAAGCTGTATCTGCTGTAAGATTATTTCCTAACATTTTATCTATAGACAAACCTATCCCTTCATACATTCTACCAGCATCAGTTTTCACCCCTTCCAACTCATTTTCACTGTATTATTTTGCTACATCCAGTTCTAGTCCTATCAGGATCATAACATATTCACTCCCATCTATTTTTAAAGCTACCAAATATGTGGCATCATTTGTGCAATGATGGCTAACTATTTTATGCTTCAAAATATGAAAGAAATACACGTGTATGTGTGTCTACATATCTGTATTTAATCCCCCACAAAATCCTGCTGATAAAAATGAGTCTTTGAAAGAATAAGCCCTATAACTTTAAACATCTTTGTTGGACGGCACTTCCACCTGCCACCAACCTACCACCTAGATTATTATCAATACATCATTACTTTCACCTCAATGCAGGTCCCACTAAGGAACACACAATGGATTTTTTTATTATCTGTTTCACTCAAATTACTTCAGGGAAAACAACTAACATACCTCCAGCTGTTTGCTGGCTTCTTCATTTCTCAGTATCAGGGATAACTTGGTGCGAAGACTCCGAAAGTGCATATCAATCAGCATGTTGGCTCGCTTTGTGGTTACATCGTTGATTGACTAAATTGTTAATAAACAGAACACTGCTTTACACATGGACTCTTGAAACAAACCAATGCCAATGGTTCAGTAAAACATTTGTACTTACCAAAATAATAAGCTGGTGATTTTCAGAATCGTATGTTACAGAAAAAGCTCCAACTGCCTTTTTGAAGTCCTTATGTGCAGATTCTTTGGCACACCTGGAAATAAAAATGTAACAAAGTTAAAAATAGTAACCACTGCATTCATGGTTAAAAGCCAAAAAGAATAATTCCTTAATACAAAGAATGTAAATAAAGATTTCCAAGCTTTCCCTTTCAAGGCAGGTGTTATTTTATTCCATTATCACTTATTTTACTAATTTTTCTTTCATTTGTTTTCAGATAAGCAGGATTAGAAATATTTCAGAAATTTTCTGTATGTAAATCTGTGAAATGACAAATTACACAAAACTACATTAAAAAGCTATAATCACCATGATCAGCAAGTTCAAGATTTCAAACACATCATGAACCATTAAAATGTGTGATTTCATTTTAACCCCTGCAGCATTCTAATGACCATATGCTCATCTTATGCAGTGCTTGGCTTCTCCAGGTTTCCAGTGTCCACTCACCACGGAGTGAACTTGTGTATGCTGTAACACTAACTTCAGGAAGTTTTAGTCTAACCTGAATTTATAACTCATTCCACACTGAGGCAATAACATGCATCTCAAGGAAAGCAGAAAGTGACCTGAAGGTAAACAAGGGGAGTCGGTATTAATCTGACTTTAAGAGCTGTAACTATATGACATCAACATGTCCATGCCTAGGTAGGAGAAAAGTTAGCAGGCTTTTCATCATACTCTGGGAGGTTTCATTGTTGTTCAACTATTCCCAGAGTCATCATCAAATAATAAAAGCTGACCAAGAATGGATTCAGATTAACTTGTGCACACCACTGAATAGTGCTAAGAGTGATAATTTTAATCTGTAGCACACACAAACCTTAAAATTTTGAAGAAAGTGTTTCTTCCTCCAGGAATAAACCACAATTCAAAAATCATCTTTTCTACTTTTGAAGTATGACCACATCAATATTTGTATTTTTTACATTCTTACATTTCAATAAGTAAATTTAGAGTGGTAAAAAGCATTTTTATTCCTCTTGTCTCAGGTTTAAGAAGTTACCCACATTCTGAAACAAGTTATAAAGAAACTCTTGTACTTACATTTGCCTTAAATCTTCAGGAACTGCCAGTTTGATTTTATGAAAAGTATCTTTTGTTGCGGGTTTATTGGGGTTCACAGATCTCAAACGCTCAATTGTGACAATTTCGTTGTATGTAGCATCACAGGCTGCATATTCTATTACGTAGAACTGATATAAAAATAATAAAATCATCCAAGCCACATATTTTATGACATGAGTGAGCATTACACTATTAAAGAAAAGGTACTTTTGTTAACTGTACAAGTCAAATTTGACTTCTCAGGTTGAGATTAATGGTAATTGCAACTGTCCTAATCAAGAAACTCTTAAAAAATGAATAGAGATTAGTTCAAACCACAGTGTACATCAATATACAAAGAGAAAAGTATAAGTAAATATAAAATATATATATATATATATATGTATATATGCATACTCCTACCTCACCCTTTATCATTCTCACTTTAGCCAACCACCAACAGCAGGGTTCTTTTTCATTTGCCCTGGAATAAACCTGAACAAAATACATACATTATATTCTTAAAAGACATCACAAAGGCTGACACTAATATGATCAGAACTCCATAGGAACAAAATCCAGGAAAACATCTTAGTACATAAAGTCTCTCAGCACAACACAGAAAGCATGTAACAACACAGAAAGCAAGACTGTATAGACAAATAATAATAAATAATACAGTGCCCAATCTACTGGCATTAGCTGTCTCAGTCTTACATGCAGTCAAAAGAGAGATAATTCAGACTTTTATGTCTGTTAATATTTAATCACCAGTATTTCCAATCGTGTGTAGGTCTGATGAGGTCCTACCAGTGGGTGAGAGGGAAGTCACACATCTACACTTGTTTAGCACATACATGCTATCAGCCACTTCCACATTACAGAAGTTTTGCCATTTTCTTATCTTTCAAATTAAAAACCTACAGAACATGCAAGCAGAATGCAAATCTTTCAAGTCCTCTTTCTTTAAATTAATTATAAAAATAAGTGTTACAATTTTATAAAATAATGAGGTTTTAGAAATATGCTGCTTTAAAGTCAATCTCTTCGCATATACACATAAGTATTCACATATACACATATATTTCTATGCTTTCATGTATACACACATATAATGCAAATTATCTGATTCAGTTTAAAGCTTTTCTAATAGAGACATTATTACCTTCCAGCTTAATAACTACAGTTCATCACCTATTTCTGAATTAATCCAGTCCTAAAAAGGACTGATCTGTAATCGATGCAACACTGACCACGTTTGTAAATCAGCATATTTGTAACTCAGCATGGAGGTCATGGTACATGGAATTTTACATGGTCTTTTGTGGACATGGAATTTGCATGGTTTATTACTGTCAAACTCTGGGTTTGGTGATGTACCTGACACTGTGTTTTCTGCAGTACTTGGAATCAAAGAAGGTGACATCACCTAACATGGAAGCAAACCTTCCAGTGGCTTGGCTGACATTTTTCACAGCAAGTTCTCCCACTTCTCAAGACAAGAGCTGTTAATGGAGCATACATACCTCTACTTCATCGCTTTCATTTATGTCTTTATTATAGCCTGCAGGTGGTGGGAACCTCACATCATGGAATGGGATTTGTCTCTCTGGTTGCCAGCTATGAACAAAAATCAAAGTGAATGGTCTAAATATTTTCATCTTCTTTGTAAACAGGAATCAAACATTTTTAATCCATTAATTTTACAGTTTCAAATTCTGTGGAGCTTTTGTGCATATATGTATTAAAGATTATGTATACAATGTATACATAGAAAGAAAAAACGCATCTAAATGACCATTAAGCATCTTAAATGAAACCCTGATGCCACCTGCAGTCTTTTCAATCTTCTAGTAGAAGCTCTTCCTATATTTAGAAATACGGTTTTTAACCCCAACACTAGAAATACAGATTAAAAAACATTCCACAACACATTTGGACACTTCCTTCAAAATAAGCCTGTACCTTCTTTTTCTTTGGTTCTACTACAGGTTATGAAAGTTTGATCAGGATCCAGTCTGAATACAGTTTCAATTTTCAGTTTCTTTAATGGAGACTGGATAATTTTAGTTTTTAGATCAGAAAATTGGTATTCATCATTTATCTATAGAACAAATTTTGTAATAATGGAATCTTCTAAAACTAGGGCAAGACATTCACAAGAGAAAAAGTCAGTAATGGTACAATTGTTGACGTACTCAACCATGGGTTGTCATCACGTAAATCCTGTAACAACATGTTTATCCTCCCAGCAAAACCCATGTTACTATGGTTTTGCACTTGAAAGTATTTAAACCATTAAAAGCATTTATATAGAAATGTCACAAAATAGTAGATGCTAAATATAACTTTAAAACAAGCCAGCCAGCAGCAAGTTTAGTGTATCTACTAAACTACTCTACACTAAGCCACATCTAGGTCAATCAAATGCAAGGTTGATACTCTGTCATTTACAGGTACAACACCAGCAATACACTTACTTGTTTTCAAATGAAACTGTTATTGAATCTTCATGCACATCCTTTACAAATGCCTGTGAAGGAAACAAAGTACAATTATGGTATGCTTATGGACACTTTCAAAAGTAATTTTAAGCCTGTAAAGCACCTCCTTTTCACAAATATTGATGAATCTCACAATAAAAGTATGTTTTAAAGTCAGCCTTTTTAATTTTTGCAATAGACTTATATAAAACACATACTGAAAGCTGATAACCTCCTTGGGTGTATGACTGCCAACGCACTGATACACAAACAGAATGCCTCAGTTATAAAGACATTATTTCTACTTTTTAGAAGCAACAGCAAAGGTTAGTAGGAAATGACAAGATAGTTCAAGAGTTTTAAATGTTTGATTTTATAATCACATTTATTGTATAGACAGGCATAGAAATTAAACATCAGTGTTCCTCAAAAAACAAATGAAACCAAAGCCCACAAAACCTCCAAGTCCTGTCTCTTCTTTCTTTACCTCAAAGTACATTTGAACATTGCACTAGCAAAACTCCTCGATATCAACTGCAGCAGAATCTTCCCCATATTTACTTCATCACACTAAGTCTGCAGAGCACAAACTTTAGATAAATGCCCTGGGCCTGCCGTCCCTTTTTTCCTGGGGGATGGACAGCAGTTGTGCTCTCCATGCCACTACAAAGCAGAGGACAGAACTAGAATTCAGCACTGAGGGCTGCTCCTGCCTTAAGCACTCAACTGACTGATTTGGATTTGAACAATATTTAGCTTAAAGCCCCAAATGCTTCCCCCATTCCCCCTCTACAGAACAGCAAGTACTCAAAGAACATTGGGATTTACCAATGGAAATATTTTTCTTAGCCTGAAACAATGGAGGTCACAGGTTAACCAGGGATGAAAAGATTGTGGGAGTTTTATTTTATTCTTTATTTTTAAAATACCTCTATGAACTTCCGAAAAAAGCTGCTGAAGTGAGTATTCCACTAACATTAGTCCACACACAGTATCATTGCAAGGTAGGTAAATAAAAGCTCATGAGCAAGAAAGAATAGAGAAGTTTTTTCTACTAATGGAGATCCATCTTAGTAGATAAAAAAAATTCTCAGTAAATTGAAAATAATTTAGCAGCAACTACCACTTCTGTAGAAGAATTAGTAAATGAAGTATGGAACATTTTATTATTTTCCATTTTATCATTCTTGCCCTTGCAAGTTTCCAAGACAAGAAGAGACCTTATCTCTTAGAAGAAGGTAAGAGTGTCTCTTATATGGAACCTAAATGGTTTTTAAATAATTCTTTTGGTATTTTTGCTTTACAAAGTATTTCAAAATATTTCCTGAGTTGCAGCAGTATCTTAGTACCAAAGAAGAGCAACACCCAATGGCTAATACAGAGTTCCAAGAATTGGCTAAAATTAAGTGGTAATGCATGTGAAATGTCACTACTCAGAGTCATTCAGTACAAGAAAGAAACCATCCAAGTTGATAACTGAAACATAACCAATGCCACTGTGAACAGCAGTTGAAGAAAAGCCACAGTGACAACAGCAAAAAATTATGTTACACCTTGCTCGCCTCTTAAACATCTTAAGAACAAGACTTTATTATTGCCAGCAAGCCAAGGAGACTTAAAAAAAAGTCTCCAAATGTATTTGCATAATTATGAATTTCAAAATTCCATATTCCTCCAAAGGAGATTACAGGCACAGCTGATGTTTTTCAATGACATAGTACAAGCAAGACTTAAGACCACATCTCAAGATCATGTTCATAGCAGTACAGAAAAAGTATTTACATGAAGAGGCAACAGAGCTCTCAGTTGATCATTATTGATACATTTAGCTCATGTTTCATATTGTAGTGTATTCTGTAAGAAGATTCCAGAACTGGATATGCATTTGAACAATACAATGGTAGTCCTGACTCATTTCACAACATTACACATATCACCTTCAAAGGCTTCACCCACATGTCTTCCAATTGTAGTAATGTACAACTTATTCTTACAGATGCAGCTGAAATGGATGCCTTTAACACCTAAAAACACTACGATCACTATCAGATATAGGGCATGGCTCCTTTGTGCCACAGAGTGGACAAGGATTAATAGTAATACTTGAGTATGTAAAAGCAGAGATTATTTTACAAAGCAAATTCAACAGAAATGATACCAGCAACACTTAACAGCCTTCAGGAGAACAGGTAAGAGTAACACAACCCATGCCCTGAGAAACAATCTGTTCATACCTAATTTTCTCATCTTTATAAAATGTCAAAAAAAATTCACCTTTCCTTGTACGAAAGATACTTTGGGAGAAGTCATCACCTCTGTGGTGATGAAAGCACCAAAAGGTGTCCTAATCAGCTCTCTGAAAAAGTGACAGAAAATGGCAGAAAAATTCACAAGCACAGCAGCAAAGAACAAGACTACACCTTATATCCAGAGAGAAACAGAAGAGAGCTCCCAACATCCAACTCACTTTGAGCACAATCCTAGGGACTACAGCAATATACCTCATTAAAGGTAATAATGCTAAAACCTACCATTAATAAGTAAAACAGGATGTGCAAAATATAAATCTAAGTTAAGCTCAAGACTAACCCGGACCTTCAAGTTTAGCAATTGTATTGCCTGGAAACAGTAAAACTTGAGAGACGCAGCTGGCTGAAAGAGGAATGAACTACACTGCTCTGTTTGAGCTCTCCTTAAACAGTTCTTGCACACTGCTTTGGTCACAATCCAGAAATCAGAGGGAACCTCAACCAGGAACCCAAGTTAAACTGCTGACCTAACACAGGTAGCATCAATACAGACACAGCCAGGGAAAAATCACAAATCTGAATTTCTTTAGCTTACTCCAAATCCAGAAGAGTCCACCACAGAAACAGATTAATAGCTGGTTTTCACTTCAGTCTGGCCAAAACAATTGATGTCACAACACTGTGGTTTGTCTTTTAATTAACAGTCTCGCAAAATCACAGACGTTCATTGGAATAAATTTATAATTAATTACAACATTAACAACGCCTTGCCAAATATCTAATTTCAAGTATGCAATATATGAAACACATCTGCATACCTCTCTGTGATCTTTGTGCTTAAAAACCACCATGCAAAATATATTAATGACTATTAATACAGTCCTTAATATTTGGTTGTCTAATCCTATCTATCAAGAGAAAGAGGGTTTTCCTTGTTTTTGAGTTTCTTGTAACACAGAAAAATGTCAGACACATCAGTTTACCATTGCCTGGACCACAGCATCGCGTCAATTTTCCTCCAATGTACGTATTTGTAGTACAAAATCTGTAGTACAAAAATGTATTTGGACTCTTCAGCACTATATATTTCAATTTGTACACTTCCAAGTACAAACAGAAAAGGTCTGAAGCATTTCTAAGTTTTCTTTAAAAAATCTAATATTTAAGCAGCAATGCCTTTGGAAAACCAAAATGAATACTTATCCAAATTGTTTGGTAGTCTTGTTTTTGTAATACTTGTGAAATTACACACAATACTAAAAAGAAATGAAGCCTTTAACACCATAAGCCAAATTCACAGACACAGGACAAGCCCCAAATGTCAGCAAAGGTAGAGAAGAGGCTCTGATCTCACACAAAGTATCACGAGAAATACAATAATCATTCATCAGCCTTTTTTAGATAAAGAGTGTAAGTAGGCATGGAGATTCAAACATAACGGTGTAGATACATGAATTTAAAATGCACCCCCATAAAGGGACAGAGCAGTGGCTATGATGAATTTGGACACAAAGATGAAATGCCTTAAAAACAAAGTGAAACTGGATGGAAGCAAAATGAGGTAACAGGACAGTGAAAGACTGAAGCAGCTGACATACCACTATTGCTAACAGCAGAAATACCAAGAAAGAGTACACAAAAATTATGAACAGAAGCACATTTCATAATGGCAAAGGTTGATTCTTCTTCTCTAATGTGGAAAAAAAATCAAATGTGCTAAGTTTTCTACACCCAATTTGACTCTGAGTCACATAAACCATTTAACTTCTCTCCATGCTTCAGATATAATTAAGTAAAAAAGTTTACAGCATGGCATTTCTCAAACACATAAGCATTCACATTCTAAGAACAGCTATATGCTGAATACATGGTCTAAATTTTACAAATTTTTTGTTTAAAAAGAAATTATTGGAAACACCAGCATATTTTTATTTTTATGCTGAATGGAATGACGGACATTTCAAAGGAAAAAATAAAGGCTTCAGCCGCCATGAAATTTTGCTTTTTTAAAGTCTGCTCACATCATCACATGTGAGCAATGTCAACCATTTTAATAAATGAGGATAATTAACTGTAAGGAGGGAAAGTAGGGAAAATATGCTTTTTAACACAAAAAAGGCTATGTTGATAACAAACGTGCATCTACCGTTAGTGCAACTGTTCTGTAACATTTCATACCTGTTGGAAGGAGAATGTCAAAAGGGAACTCGGTGTATAATCAAGTCTGAGAAAGGCTGGACATACAAAGGAACAGAATAGGGAGAAGAAAAATAGTCACAGAAATGGTCACCAGACGAGGGAAAAGCGTACAGGCGGTCATCCTCAGACTGAGCAGACAGGGTCATGAATGTATAAAGAGACTGGAGATACTGGCTGAGGGTGTCTGCATGGAACAGTGAAAGAAAAAAAAGGATACAGAGGGCCACAGGAACAGTTGCTAATAGTGAGACCCGGAACAATAAAGTAGTAAGAAAGATGAATTATTTTATCAGCTGTAGCTTCAATGAAGTTATCTATAAAGCAAAACCAACAAGCAAAAACCAACAAGGCGCTGAAACTACTGGGATAAGAAGTGAAAGATTTTCACAAGGTTATAGAGCAAGAAGTGGCAAAAATTGGGTTACAGACAACACAGAGATATTAACAACAAACACCATCACAAAACTGACAGCCTCATAAACAGGATACATTCCATCTTTAGCAGAGGACACAAGAGAGAATCACTCCCAAACTCGAAAAGAAAAATCAATCCCATGTTGGAAAGGCATTCAGCATGTCCCCTTTTAGAGGGAAATACCTAAAGCTAATCCCAAAAAGATTAGGCAAAGGCTGTCTATTCACAGTCCTCTGTGAAGAAGGACTTCAAAACCCAATTTATTACTCCTACACAAGAAAAGATATGAGAAGATGCATCCTAGTACTGCACACCTTCAAGACTGAGTTACCTGGTTGTGAGCTGCAAAAAGGCAGTTTCCTCCCCTTGGATTCACAGTCCCGGTGGTTGTTGGACTAGTCTTCATAAAATAAGGAAATCTAACATTTTCTTTCCAAGGATTCTGGGCCCAACCACATAGCAAGTCATGACTAAGCATCTCTAGGTACCAGATTGTCAATTATCCCTGAATCATGCCCATTTACTGCACTGTGCTTTTCATGGAATAATTCATCTTAGGCAAGGAGGGAAAAAAATCATGAAAGTACAAAGTATGCACTAAGCAGTATTTTAATTCCATTCAGAAAGAACTAGCCTGCACTTCAGCAGTCACATCAACACACTCCAGTATTCCAGTGCACCTGACCAGGATGAAATTTGAATTCAAATCTTACAGCTGGCTATGAAGGCATCCTCAAATCATCTCTTATGTTTTGTTTTGCACATGAATCCCCTGGATATATCTCAGAAAACACTGGTTTGTTACTTTCAGCAGGGCTTAGGTGGGATGTTTTGTACTGTCAAGATCCAGATGCTGGTGGGTACACTCAAAAATGCTCAGGTCCTCAGAGAGACCTACAAGGAGGATATGAAAAGCTGAAGCCACAATTAGGTGCTTACTTGAGCCACTTCATCCCATCCTGACTACAGCAGCCTCATACTCCTCCCCCTTCCATGTCTTAGTAACAGGAGAGGTGTATTTTTCCAAAAAAATTACATATTCTCATTAATTCAGAATTATTCAAAGCCAAAGAAATCTTCACCAGTTATCAGTAAATCATGAGACTGAAAAAAATAATTGTTTTGCTTTTGGTTTGTTTGAAACATTACTGCTGTAAATCACTTCTCAGGAGGCTGCCTTAAGAAACTTTTAAAATGAAAAAATAAAATAATCCTGCAATTAAGTTCACACTTGACATCACTGCACTCTTCTTATTATGCTGGGTCAACACTCATTTTTAACAACTGAATTGCCAACCTATAAGGTGGGCATAAAACTCACAAGAAAAAAATTAGATATATTACTTTATAACAGAGTGATACTCAGACATCATGATGAAAGAAAAATCTGTAATTAGAATTCAAGTAATTCAGACTAGGGGAAAACTAGAGGAAAATTGCTGGTTTATACTGAACATTATTGCATGAGAGTGTAAAACAACTCCCACTTTTTTATTCTTTTTAAAAAAATATGTTGCATTTATTTTAAGTGTGATGCTCCATCTCAAGAGGTAATTCAGGTGAAGACAGATAAATCCATATGCCCATTTTCCCCTTTAGACAATTTAATCAAAGTTGCTTGGTTAGTGATAAAGAAGAAACAAAAAAAATCTTGTCAAAATTTCTAAAAGTTAAAGGACAAACATAACCATACTGCTTGGGGCAATGTCTGTGTTAGAACTTGGGTACACTAAATCATGAATAAGCTTCCAGGAACATATGCTCAAATTAAGCTTTCACCTACACACAAGGGGTACAGGGCTCCATGGTGTCAAACTTGAACATAAACAATGAAAGTTTCAGAAACTTTCAATTCTCCCAGGTTTATCCAATAATATTTGTCACTAAAGAACGTCCCATGTCATTATTACCATCATCTCTTTCACATCATTGTATAACTACTATAATTTGATGAAACCCTCATTAAAAGTTCTACTGTGCAATGCATTTACTCCTTCTGCTTCTTTCTGACCAAATACTGTACCTTTGAAAATATAAAACTGATTTTTAAAAGTGCTAGATTATTTAATTCCAGGAAGCAATATACAAATCTAGAACTCTGACTACAGCACTGTGAGCTCACAGGATGCTTATTTATCACTGATTTGTATCATATACTTTTTTTTTTTTTGGAAAAAAAATTATTTTCAGAATAGGATACTAGCACATGTATTTTAAAAATAAGCTTTTAAGAGGTCTTTCTTTCTTAGAAAAACTTGGGAGGTGTTGGAACGATAGCATTTGGATATCTACCTGGCTTACCACAGGAACACGTGAGTGTGAAACTCTACCCGGTCCTTCATTGCTAACATAAATATTGGATGTCGCACAATAACTAGGCCCAATTTTTAAAGTCCTAGGATCATTTAAACCATGGGAGACTTGCAGGAACTGATCCATGGCTGTTCCTCGTATGTTGATAACAGGTCAATGAGAGTAGGCCCAAACCAACCATATCTGAATTTTATTTTCTGTAAAACTACGAGTTATACCCTATTAATAAGCTGATTAATACAACCCAACTCATGCAAAGCCACACAATACTACACGGTATTAATAAAACATATTCAGTGCTCATATGTTCAAGGCTCAGGGACGGCTTTATTAAGCATAAGAGCTTGGAAACAAACATGCAATGCCACTAAGCAATTTCAGGAAAAAGAAGTACATTTGATATCTATATGTATTTAGGGACTCAGCACAGACATATGTGGCCAAGCAATGCTGTCTTTAATATCACTAGGCGGCTTCCCCTGCCATGGCATTAGGAGCAAGAATCCACCACAGCATTTCATCAGGAATGTGTATTAACGAGGGCCCCACTTCTCCCCGCCTTGCAGGCCGTGCTCATGCAGTGCAGCTCTCCTGGAAACCCGGACGGCAAGAGAGACTTTCCTTAAGTAGCGACAAAAGCTGAGGATTTAGCAATTAATGCCCCATCCCAGCGCTGATCCTCGCTCAGCGCCGGGACAAGGCGGCCCCGGGCGCCCCTTCCCACAAAGGGGGAAGGCCCGAGGCCTCCCCGCTCTCCCTCCTCATCGGGCCTCGAGTCCGCTCAGCGCCGGCGGCCCCCGGCTCGCTCTCCGCGGCCACCGCGAGGGACCCGCCGCGGCCTCCACCCCTGCCTGGTTCTCCCTCCTCCTTCCTGCCCCAGGGCCTCCGCTCTCCCTCAGTGCGGGGAGGAGGAGGAGCCGCCGCCGCCTCCTCCTCCTCCTCCCGTAGCCGTCCCCGCTCCCTCCCCTGGGGCCCGGCCCGGCCGCGAGCACCCGGTACCTTGTAGAAGGCCCCGTTGGAGCCCCGCACCTCCACCACCAGCTCCTCCATGTTGTGCGCGGTGCGGGAGACCCGGACCCGGCGCCGCCTCCCTTCCCTTTCTCTGTGCCGGCGCAGGCGGGGGAGGAGCGGTGTGTGTGTGCGGGGCGGGGGCGCTCGGTTCACGCCGAGCCCGGGGGTGTGGCCACCCTGGTCGGGAGCGGGGGGCA
>VZRH01004994.1:987762-1005274 GCA_013397555.1 Urocynchramus pylzowi | reverse complement strand
CCCCACCCCGCCCTTCGCGCGCCGGAGTGACCGCCCTGGTGGCCAATCGGATCGCGAGGTGCCGCGCTGCGTGCCTGAGTGACCGGCACCGCCGGCCAATCAGATCGCGCGGCCTGACCGGCGCTGGTCGGGGCGCGCGGCACCCTCAGCCAGGCCCGTATGGCGGGGGGGGTGTGGCCGTGTGTGGCCGCGTCCCCGTGTCCGTGTGCCCGGCTCGGCCCGGTCCGCGCTGAGGCGGGGGCGGTGCTGAGGCCCCAAACGGCGCCGAGTAACGGCCCCGGGGAGCGATGGCCGTGCAGGGCCCGGGGCGAGGCGAAGGGAATGACGGTCCGAGAAGCGCGGGGGCTGCTGGGATGGAGGGGGACATGGCGGCCGGGCCCGTGGGGTTCGGGGCCCCTCTCCTTGAGGGGCTGCCCTGGGGGAGAGAAAGCTCAGCCGTGCATTGGGCCCTGCCTGCCTGGCCATGGCCAAGAGTTAACAATAAATGTGAATTGAGCACACACCTTGAGTCCTTTGTGCAGTGTTGGGCACCACAGTATAAGAAAGCTAAAGCTCCTGTCCAAAGGAGGCCACGAGGATGGTGAAGGCCCTTGAAGGGAAGCCGTGTGAGGAGCAGCTGAGGGCACTTAGTCTGTTCAGCCTGGAGGAGAGTGCAGGGAGGCCCCATCGCAGTCTGTAGCTTCCTCGCGAGAGACAGACACTGCTCTCTGTGGTGACTGGTGGCAGGATCCGAGGGAATGGCCCGAGGCTGCATCAGGGGAGGTTCAGGTAGGATATCGGGAACAGGTTCTGCACCCAGAGGATGGTCGAGCACTGAACAAGCTCTCCAGGGCAGTGGTCACAGCCCTAAGGCTGCCAGAGCTCAGGAAGTATTTGTACAATGTGCAGGCACGGGGTGGGATTCTTGGGGCTGGCCTGTGCAGGGCCAGGACTTTGATGATCCTTGCGAGTCCCTTCCAACTGAGGACATTCTGTGAATTGTGACTCTGCTTTAGGAATGGTCCTGCTTCTGCAGGGGTGGTTCTGCTGAAGACCTGAACAGCTCCCAAGGGGTCTGGCAGCCAACGAGCTGAGCTGAAGGGATGAATCCTCTGCCTCACCCTGTAGCAGTTCCTTTCTTCAACACACAAGTTCTCCGTGTCCGATTATTTTAGGACTGTAGATTCCATAATGTTGGAAAAGATCTCCAATATCGTTGACTGCTTCCTTCAGCTGCACTTAAACCCTCATGGACATTTCAATGTGACATTGCACATACAGTTCACTGTAGAACCTGGTGGTGAATAAAGAGCTCTGATATGATGGAACACGTACAACTTAGAGTGCACTGGCACAAAAGCTCCTTGTTCAGCCTTACATTAGACCTGCACAAACAGTAACATCTTCATGTTTTCTAACATAACTGCAAAAAATCAGAGGAGGAAAAAAAATCCCAACTGTTACCCCTTTATGCTCAAAAATCACAGTGTATTACTATGGTTGTGATTTTTCTGAATATGTGTGTGATGCTCTCCCTACATGAGTCATGGTGAAATTCTACACTCATTGCACTCATTAGACAAGCAGTCACAGGGTTGACCTGCTTGGGGATGGCAGAGAGTCCGAGAGGAACTGAAGAAAGAAAAATTTAAAGATGAGGAGCAGAGGAGCGATGACAAGTTTTTTTGTATGGATAAAACCCTACCAGACAGATTAAATCTTACAGAGTCTCCATGAAGGAATTTAGATACAATGGATCACTGTTGTGACTTGTTCATGTTTGTTTTTTTATTTAACTGGATACCATATAAATGGTTCAACTCAACGTTTCAACAGTAGCCAGGAGTGATGATGCCCAGCTCTGAAAGTTAGATGAAGTTTTGTTGTTTTTCTTTTTTTCCATTCAATGTTTGTCATAATTATTCTCTTTTTAATCAAATAGGTTGCTGTCATGAAGGCAGATTGTCTCTGAGCAGTCAGAATATAAAGGTGTCTAATTTAGCTCTGTCTTCCAGTGATGATTTCACTATTCTCCCTAAAATAAAAGCTGCTGTACTATAAAATCTTCCCTAATGCTTAACTTAAATTTTCCTTGCCATTTCTTAAATTTAACATTCTTTATTTTGACCTCACTAGTGATGTTCTAATCCTTGTCTGCTTAATGAGAGAATGTCCATGTCTCCAGAGCACACTCCCTAGTTTATCTGCTCATTTACTCCTAACCTTTCCTCTTGCTTTTAAAATTACTTATTGTTTTTCCTGTTTTACTTTGATTTTTACTTTGAACTATCATCAGACTGAACTGTCCATGCCTTCTGCTATGTGTTCACAAATTAAGTAACTAGTTCTTAAATAGACTTCCAGTAAACTAGATCTTTTCCAATGTGTCTTTATTTCAAATGTGGTGACACTATAAAAATACATCTCAGTAATTCCATCACAGCCTTTTACTATTAAAGGTAAAATGTTATTTAATTGAAATATTAGACTTCACTGACATATAATCATAGAATCACAGAAGGTTTAGGCTTGGAAGGGACCTGAAGGATCATCTAGTTCCAACCCTGATGTGTGCAGTGACTTTTATAATTCAAACAAAATTCTCCACCTCCTTGAATTCTTTCATATTTTCTGATAATCTCTACTGACCTGTTCCAAGTCCTGGGTCTGGTCCTGAAGATAGGATAGAAACCCAGTACTTCTATTTCTTACTCAGATCTGCACAGCTTGGTACTTGCAGGCTTATCTGCTGACTGGATTTCTGGCCCTTGTGATTTGAAATATCTCTTTTCATCATCCAAATAATTAAAAAGCAAAATAAAACAACTTTGAATTTTATACATTAATTGATTCACTCAAATGTCTTCTTAAGTATTTATAGAGAATATAAGAAAAAGGTCCCTTCCCATCTCCTCAGGAAAGCTGAAGGACAGAAAGCACAGGTGAATGACACTCCTCGGTCATATCAGAGGATATCATGCTTGATCATTGGTACCAATTTAACTAATACTTTTTTCTGAGGATTTATATCTTAGATGTTCCAGTTGTTCGTGGACCTTCACCAGGAAATGCCAGTCTTGATTCCATACATTGAAGTAGTTAAGAATTTGAAATGTAGCCATTGGTGCCAACCTTTCAGAACAGCAGCAACCGTCAGAGCCTTCCCCAACACCCTGCTCAGTGAAAGACTCTTCCTGTAGAGTGACAGGAACTACTGAGTATTTTCCTCACCTGGAGAGATTTACCTAAAGGGATGGTCAGGGACTACAGATCAGAGTTACTCATGAAACATTCTTTTAAAAAGATGATAATCCAATTACCTATCAGAGTCTCTTAATGGAATTTTATACAGTCTTCCTTACTTACACACCTATTTTGGGCTGCAGTCTTGACAAGATTCATAGAGATTTTAACTCCACCTTTTAAATTTCTATCTGCTGGTTTTCCTTGTGCATTACTTCCCATAGGAGCCTCTCCTGGCTGACTTCTTGTTCCCTCCATTATGATCTGTGGCATGTCATACAGGTAATACTTAGACCTCCCTATTTCCATTTAAGACTGGTAGTCACAATATATGTATCTTATTTCTGACACTGTCATACTGAGGGGGATGTCACATTCTGAGTCGTTTCAATGAGACTAAACAATTCAGACTGTTGTCTTGTCAGTTTAAAGATGCAGCCAAAAGTTTCTGGGGGTAGAAGACTATTACACTCTTATAAAGATGGTCAGTTATTCTTTTCTTGCTAGTTTGCATTATATCCTCAATAAAGGCTTTTCTATAACCTCACTGAAATGGTGATTCAGTGAGGATTATAATAACCAGATCAGCACTTGGAAGAAGCAGTTACAGTTAATAGAGATACAGAGATGAAAAACGTCTTAGGCATTGCTTTATGAATAATCAATAATAGCTGAAGGTTAAATATAACCAAAATATTGCAATTCTGTTAGCTTCTCTTTGACTGAAGTGATACACAGAAGTGACAGATATCCCAATCAGGGTATAGAGCAGTGGGTATTCCCAGAGCTTGTGAAGACAAGCTGAACTAAACTAGGGAGGATTTGAAATGTTACTGTGTGTGGACAAGAAATCAGATTATGCAATACCTGTTCATTCAGTTCTTTGAATAGCTAATGTGAACTTGCTCTGGGAATGCTAATAAAATACTCTTGAGGAGAGGCAAGAAAAGCAGAACAATTGCAAAAAGACAAACCTGAATATTGCAAAATGATTAAAACAAAAAAATCCTTCATTACATGTATGAGGATGGTGGGTGGGTAATCTTTAACCTTGTAAAAATATATTAGTGAGAAGAGCCAGCTAGTCTACTGATTTTCTGTCTTAATTGTTTAAGCTGACCTTCAATGAAACTTAACTGTTTTTCTGTTTATTTTATAAGTAATTAGTTCACCTCTGCCTGTGAATATGTAGTTTTCTGTATAGTAGCCAGGGAGTAGAGAGCCATCCAAAGTTCAGTTTTGCCACAGATTCTACTTTAGTGTAGATATATGTTTCCACGAGTGGTTTTCAGTTTCTACAGTATACTGTGTCTTCCTGACCTGAATATGGAAAGAAGGCTGAGGGTGTTAAGACTCGTTTGTGCCTGCAGTACAGAAGCCTCCCAGTTTCACAGAGAAGAGTCAAAGAAGTAAACATTGGAATCTGAACTTCAGGAGGTTATTAAAATGTTAAGCTTACACAGATGTAATTTTCTAAAAATATGTGTTTTTGAAATACTACCTATTAAACTATCAAGCTCTAGCTCAGTTTGCTTATTCCAAAAACAACATTGTCATTCAATTCACTTGTGGAATAATTGTGTTGGTGGGTAATCTCTTTCTCATTTGCTTCATGTTATGTTATTTGTTGAAATAACAAGTCTCATTTAAAATTAATAGTAATTTCTGCATTCTTCCAGAACTATGGCTGTATTATCATGTTGGTCCACAACTCTCAGTAGCAGATTTCCTTTTTTTGCATGTCAGTGATTTGAAAGTGTACTGTGTAGCATTTTGCTGCTTAATTATTCAGTGTCGGCTACCATTCATGAATTTCCACCCACTTCTCTCTTAACCCCACAAATGCATTTATCATTATATTAAACCTGCATGTTTTTTCCTCTGCAGAAGCATATTGGTATTGTGAACAGTCCTTTTTGACAGACAACACTCACATTCATATGAAAAACTGCATGTTGGTTTACACAGCTAATTTTTTCTTAATCACTAACCAAATAACATGAGATGAAGGTGAAAACGAATTATGTGTATCTTGAAAATGAATTATGTGTATCTTGAAAATGAATTAATTTAAACAGAAAAAAACCCTAAGAAAACTTGGGATACAAGTGGTTAGAATGCAACACAGGAGAAATGTTCTGTTGTTTTCCCGTGGTTGGATGCATCCATAACCACCCCCGAGGTGGTTAACCACTGCCCTGTGTGTGGTGTGCATGCTGGGTCACACAGCAGCGCTCAGTTCAGGTCAGGGACTTCCAGTATGAACATACAGCTTTTGAATAAGAGCTTTTCTCTCTGAGAACTATAAACTTAATATTCTATGATCATCATGAGTATAGGCATCGATGCTGTGATTGGAAAAGGAGAGATTTTGGTGCATTAAGAGTTGGTCTACCTGGGGTGGCTTTCCTTCACAGAATTAAGAATTGCATCCAAAAGTTACTGGCATCAAAATGGCCCTGATTCTCTTGACTATGTGGAGAGGGAGGCGAGTGCAGCCCTGCATTGCAGTGGCTGTAAGCAGAACCTTGGCTAGCAGTGCAGGTGGAGACGGCTGTGCTGTGGTCAGTCACACGTGGATGGGTTCCACAAGGCTCTTGAGTGAGTTTTCAGCCAGTCCCTGTGCATGTATTAAAGGGCAGCACTCATCAGTGTGCTGGGTTGGCGTGGCCAGGTTTTGGTAGTGAGTGGGAAGGGGATCACAAGCGTGGCAGGTGAGAAGCTGCCAGAAGCTTCCCCCATGTCTGACAAAGCCAATGAGAGCTGGCTCCAGGATGGACCTGCCACTGGTGCCAAGGCCAAGCCCATCAGGAATGATAATGCTTCTGTGATGGCATATGTAAGAAGGGAAAAAAAAATACTGAGTGGGACTAATTGTGGTCAGAGAAGAGAGAAGTGGGAATGTGTGAGAGGAACAGCCCTGCAGACAGCCAGGTCAGTGCAGAAGGAGGGGCAGGAGGTGCTCCAGGTGCCAGAGCAGAGGTTCCCTCCACCCCCTGGTGCTGCCCATGGAGAGGCAGCTGTGCCCCTGCAGCACATGGGGATCCTGGGCAGCAGGGATCCAGCTGAGCCTGGGGAGGAGTCCACACCAGAGCAGGGGGATGCCCAAAGGAGGCTGTGACCCCGTGGGAAGACTGTGCTGGAGCAGGCTCATGGCAGGGATCTGGCCCCATGGAGAAAGAAGCCCATGCTGGAGCACGTTTGCCACAGGAATTGTGGCCCCACAGGGGACCCACTCTGGGGCAGCCTGTGCCTGGAGGACTGCACACCGTGGGAGGGACTCCCACTGGAGAAGTTCTTGGAGTGCTGTCTCCTGTAGGAGGGAACCCATGCTGGAGCAGGGGAAGAAGTTCTCCTAATGGCAGACCAGCAGCAGAAACTTTAAGTGATGAACTGACTGTAACCCCCATTCCCTATTCCTTGGCATCTTTGGGGGCAGGAGGTAGAAAATTGGGAATAAAGCCCATGAAGGAAAAAGAGGTGGAGGGGGAAAGGTGGTTTTAGGATTTTTTTTGCTTTTCATTTTCCTGGTCTGATTTTGATTGGTAATATATTCAACTAATTTCCCTCAGTTGAGTCTACGCAGTCAGCAACAATATCAAAGATGGAACTAGTGAGCTTAGAGAGTCTACATTTCTAATCAGTCTAAACTAGAAAATTTTCAGTCAATAGAGTGACATTTCTAGATTACTCATCTGAGTGTGTAACGCAGAATATGGGCATGTTTTTCTAGCACCCATCGTAAATCCATTGGGCGACCATCAAGCCTTTGTTTTGCTGTGTTCAGGAACAGGAGGCTTCAGTCTGAAGCTGATACAGAGATTTATGAAGTTGATGACTGCCTCTCTTGAATATACTGAACTTTTAGCTGAAATTAATCTGAAAACATCACATGACTCTTTGCAATCCATAGCAGAATTCCCAGTGATGTTGAGGAGCAATAAATCTGCATTTCAAAGGGTATATATGCCAGTACCTTTATATGGCCTTAATGTTATTTGTATTGACCCTGGTGGGAACTGCTATGGAACTGCTATATAAAATGTTATTCTCCTGACAGACTGTAATATTTAACTTCCTATTAGAAGCATATATAACTTAAATGATTTGTATTGTCCCACTAAATTGTTATAGAAAACAATGCTGTAATCTTATGCTGTGGCAACAGATGATGTATGTGAAAAAAAAATAAATAAGCAAAAGAAAAAAAATTACCCTGCAGTAGTAGTCTTTGTTTTTACTGCAGTAGTAGTTATGCTTTTTTGTTGTAGTTGGTTTTGTTTGTTTGCTTTTGGTTTTGTTTTTTTTTTTTTTTTAGGTTGACACAGCTGACATTTTTGTCCCAGTTGCTAATGTTTTATTTTGTACTAGTTCGAAACGCAGTCTTTGACATATCATTCATATATTTATATCCCGGACACAGCTATGCTTTCACCNCCGGGCCGGGCCGGTTCGGGCTGCGCGCGCGCCCGGTCCGCGGTGCGGTCCCGGCGTTCCCGGCGCTCCCGAAATACTGCCTTCCGACCGCCTTGGGACTCACAGTGTCTCACAGAACCCTGGAGAAATGCTTGAAATAAATTACACACTAAGGGCCTATAATACCTTTTATTTTTGTTTTCGTTAATAGTAAATTTAGACTCTTATAAAGGATTTTTTTTTTTTATTATGCTGAATGTATTTTTATTTTGAGAGCTGTCTTAAATATTGTGACCTAGAGCGTTCTTCCATTACTTGCAGGCACTCAGACGACTGTCAGGCACTTGTGCAGTACATGTGTCAAATCCTGAAGTTCCCTTATGAACCCTTTAACTGGACTAAACCTATTTTACTTTAATGGTCCTGTTCCTTTCAGTTTAGAGATCTTTTTCATTTTCACAGCCTTTCAAAGAAAATCATATGTACTGAAAGGGGAGAGCGAGGTTTTGCTCTCTTGGGTTGTAATGAAAAGTCAACTAAATTTTCTCATTCAACAGGAAAAACTTTGACGCTGTACTCTTTACTCTTTGAAAGGCTTCACTTCAATAATGTATCAGTTAACCAAATCAAATGAGATTTTCAGCAAAACCATCACGATATTAAAGGGAAAGTTGCCAAAGTAGAGTTTTGTCAGAACTCATTTGTCTCCCCACTTTATACATCTGCTTTTGTTAATGTTATTGTCAAAACATCTAGTCCTATGATAGATGTTAGATTAACAATTTACACCTTTACAAAAGATTTGGCAGGACTCCAGTGTTTTGATGTCAGTTGTGATTATTGATTTGCATTTTGAAGAGGTGTGATTCACTCAATGCATCAGCTTTCCTTTTGTACATGTAACGTTTTTCAGAAGAGATTTCAGGCAGAGAAGGAAAACAAGACCAGTGTATTTATTTTATGAGTGCTCTCTGAATTTCTTGGAATAAGAAAAATTGCTGAGCCTGGGTACTAGTGAAAGGAAATTTTAACTTCGGAAGGAAAACTTCAGGTTTCAGTGAGTGAAAGACAGGGTTCCTCTTGCAGAGGTGTTTTCCTCTGCAGCAGCTGCAGGGGCTGTTTTCTTGTTGGCTGCTTGAGAGTGTGAGCAGCTTGGCATCCCCCGGTCTGAAAAACAAAAGCTTGGATTGGTGACATGCAAAAAGTCACCACTAGGAAGCACAGGTTATTTTCTCACTCTGGAGTCACCAGCTACACCTCTCCACCAGTACTGAAGTCCTGTGACAAGGTTGCTTTGGTGCAGGGCTCTGCTGAGCAGAAGTGCCCCAGAGATTTCCTACTGTTCCAATGAGGTCAAGGTTCCTCCTGTCATCTCCTGCTTCAATCTGCAGCATCTAAGCTGCCCAGCTAAGAACAGAGTTGTACTGCATGACCTTCAGAATGCCTTCCAATATAAATTATTTTGTGATTCTATAATGGTGCAGTAATTCTGCTTTTCAGGCATGTTCAGATATTCATGCTATTTGATGGAATAAGAAGTGATGTCCATGTCCGGTTTTCATTAAATATTAAAATGCCACATCTGTGGTTAAAATAAAGCTCAAGAGGCACTATTTTTCTTTTTTATTGACTCTTTCAGTGCCTTGTTAAAACTCATCTGCTGAGTACATTGCAGCAGATGTCTGAGTTGGAAGCTTTACCAAAGAAAGATTGGAGTGTGGACACAGGTTCTGCCACACAGGATTTATAGGGATGCCAGGTGTTGCTGAAAAGTAGCTGATGAACATGGAAGGATAAAATAACAAGAGACACAGTTAACCAAATGCTGAGAAAAGCATCTCTGAACAAAAGAAAAATGTCTCTGATATGGCTGTCTAACATTTCCAAGGAAGAGACAAGTGTTATCAGTCAGAATCACAAGAGACCAATTGTTCTTATATGACATTATGATGACAGGCATCCTACTCCCTGAAGGAATTTGTCTGAATGAAATAGTGTGGCACTTTCATGTAAAACAGCTTCCAAGTGGTATAAACACAAATTGTTGTACCAAAATTCATGAGAACAAGAAACTTCCTATAGTAAACTGTAAAGTTTATCAAAGCCTTTAGTTATGTCAGTCATAAAAGGGAAGAAAATGAAGGTAGTCAAAGCTTTTGGCCCACTGGAAACTCATTATGTGCTTTACAACAGCCTGAGGAAGAATAGCAGGACTCTGGTTACTTGAGGAGAGGAAATGAAACAATATTGCTCATCAGGTAATGTCTCAACTGTTTGTTATTGATTGGACAAAGAATAAACAAATCTCAGCCTCTGGGCTAAAGCATTAGGGAATATGACTGTCACCAAAATGACAGTAAGAGTTTTACAGGCAGGACAGAAAGAACTCTGGATGATGCAATTGAGAGGAGGATGAAAGGCCAAAGAGAAGATATCACTGAAAGGGATGAAAATCTGATTCTGTAAATGAGAAGAATTCCGTACTGGTGGTCAAGCAGCTGTATAAGCCAACAAGTTTGTTGGTGGTGAAGCTGCACGGAGTGAAAAAATCAAGATAGTCACTGAAAAGGACAATGGCAGAGAGTCTGTTTCCCCATTCTCCCTTCCCCATGTCCTGCAAGAGTGCTGGGGGGGGGACAGCAGGAAAAGCCACCAAGTGTGGTTGTGCTGGAGGACAGCAGGCGTGGGCAGCCTCTGGCACAGCATCTTTCTGAATTATCTCTGAGGTCTCTCTTAATTAAGCACTCCAGTAAGATAAATATCAACTAAGAATGATTCCAAGTAAAGTCAGTAACAGTTTTGTTTGTTACCTGAGTAGGAGCAAAGTAGACCAAACAATGTTCTGTGTGTGAAACAGGTCTATCAAACATCAGCACTGCTTGGGTGTGTAGTAATTAGCTATTGCTGATGGGTTCACTTGCTTTGATTTTAACTTAGACAGCTTTCCAACATGAAAAGGAGTTATTAATAAGTCATTCAGAGATTCTGTTTAATGAAAAAAGGTGATTGAGAGGCTGTTTGTGCCCCTGTGGTTGACAAAATTGTGCATCAGAACTGATCAAGCATTATCCGAGGAGAAAAGTGAGGGTCTGTATTTAGATAAAAGTTACATAGGGCATTAGGAAGACAGAAAAGGAGCCACAAGTGAGCTCTCTTTTTTATGTCTGTTTTCAGTCTAAATTAAGTAAACAGTGATCAGACTAACATCATTGGTCCTTCTACTAGTGAGAGACATTTCCAGCTCTCTCAGAGCCTGAAGCACATGCTGCACAAACCATTCAACCCTCTCAACACCTACACATCTTCTTTGGTTTCTGCAGACAGGAAGACAAATCCCACTGATTTTGATCAAAACTAGAAAGACACTGGGGAAAAAAGGGTAGAAAAATAGTCAAACTTTACCACATAAAATAACAGAACTTAGGCTGTTAAGGTTTGGGGTGGATTTTTGTTTTCAGGAAATGAATCTATGTAGATGGAAAAAATCAGGATGTTCTTCAGTAGCTATTTGTAGGGAAATAACTACGTTAACAAAAATATGAGCTCCCTGAAAACTTTACTCTGCTTGGTCTATATCAAATTAACCACCATTAAGAACTTATCCAAACTGATTAAATTTACAATAGTGTGTCTGTCAAAACATGAAGCCTTGGTTCCTAACTTATATTCTTGGTAAATGGGTGCTTATCAGATGACAGTCTTAATAAAAGAATAATAGGTACTCATTTTTAACTGTCCAGCTACTACACAGAAGACTAAAAATACAATTTTCCCAGGAAAGCATTTGCATTGCAGTTGTTTGCTATCACCTAGAACTGCTTGCTTGACCAGCTATTCTTGTGCAAAGAGAAAAAGAAAAAAAAAGCTTTTTCAGCTAGAAAATAGGATTAAACTTCCTTTTTGGTCAGTACTATAAAACAGAACAGCTTACATTAGTTCCCATTTTCCCTTATCACACCATAGTTTCAGATACGGCAGAGTGTAAAAACATCAGGTTTCCTATCTCAGTGTGAAAGCCTGTCATTAACAAGTGATTATTCAATTTATTACGTCTTTTTTTTCCCTAAAATACAGCATGAGCCTTTTAATCTTGCAGTCACATAAAACAGAATTATTATAACTTCTTTAGAAGCACTGCTGAAGGTATTTTGTCCTGTTTGATAGGCTAGGGGTGATTGACACTTGGAGGTTTGGGGATTATTTTTTTTCATAAGTTGTATTTATTTATGGATTTTTAGTCACTTTCCACTGTGGGCTTTGATAATACAGGCTAAACACAGGAAGGTTTTATCTCTGCTAGGACTGAAAATGTAAAACAGAATTTTTCTTTTTATTAGAGTTTGTCTCCTAAGCCAGAGGCTACAGTAATAACAATAAGTGAGATAATTTTGTAAGCATTATCTGTAGGAAATGTAATAAAATAGCTACAAGAGGAAATGTTTTTGGAATTATCTTGTTGAAAATATTATTCAATATGTTAGAGATTAGAAATAATAACATTGTGTTTCCTGTGGTAAAAATGTGCTAATAAGAATGGTTATATTAATAGCATTGTTGCAGACAGCCTGTATTGTTGGAGTTTGACAAACACTAAAAAAAATTGGGTTTTTTAGACTACTTATATTTAGATTTTACCATTGGAAGAAATAGTCAAGATCTCTTCCTTTTTATCCTAGGTTTTCATTGCAGTTGGTTTTGAGAGCCATAAAGTTTGAGATTTCACTTTGCAGACTGTATCTGTAGCTGAAATTCTTTTGTTTTAAAGGCAGTGCTGGTTGATCTGTTTGATCCCACCTGAAGGCTTCAGGCTGCTCTCACTCCTATGGGGTACACAGGAGACTGGGTGGGTGTGGGTGATGGTCCTTTGCTGTGGTGCTAACACCAAAATAATTCATTGCATCAGATACCATCTTGGCTTTCTGAGTGCATGGTTGAGGTTGTGGCTTATAAAAGAGAAAGATGAGCTCAGGCTATAACAACAAGCCCTGCATGGTAGAAAGAATGTAAAAGCCAAAGAAATAAAATAATTGGAAGAATCAAAGAAATAGAAATTATCAGTACTGGACTGCATCTAGAATGCTGCAAGAATATTAAGTTTTTCAGCAAATAATTCAGGTTTAACATACTGACTTATCAGATCTCTTTGTCAGATTTCTGCTGCTTTCTTTGGTCTATCATTCCATGTTTCATTCTCTAGTAGATTTTCTGTTTTCTATTTCAGACTTCTTTCAAACTTATCTGCAAAATACATTGTCTTTATTTTTTGTTTTGTGCTTTCTGGAAACCAGCTTCTCAGACATTTCCTGCAGTTTCCTCTTCCTACATGTGCTGCCTTATTGCATCAGAGAGAGCCTTGGGTGGGAGCACTTGGCTGGCATAGTGAAGTTAGAGTGTCTTTGTCCTCACTCCAAACCATTGACAAGAGGAGTAGGCAAAATGATTTTAGAGAAAGGGTGTAGGGTATATGCAATATAAGGTACATGATTTCTGCTTCTATTAAATTTATGCCATAACTTGGAAAGGAGTTCTGAGTAAGTCTGTTAAGTTACATTAAACAGAAAGTTGGGGAGAAAAAGGAGCTGCTAAAGGAAGCAGATAATAGAAAACCTTTTTATCACTTTTCACTGTTGTAGAACTTAGTCTTTCAGACAGCAAGGCATTCAGAGACTTTGAGGCTGAGTATGGTACTTGTGGAAATGGTTGAGTAGAAGCAGGATATTTCATCAGAAAAGACAAATGGAAAAGAATGAAAACTGCAAACCACCTTAATGCTTTCCACATAGTGTTCACTCAGGCAGTATCTGAGTTTTCTGAACAGAAGGGCATAGGTAGACAGAGACACTGATAGGTTTGTGTCTCTGTTTTGAAGTGAAGTTTGTAATGAATAATGAGGACAAGCTTGGGGCACGTGGAGTCAAAATTTTAAGGTGCGCTCAACACTTTAGGCTCCAGTTTCAGGTAGTTGTTGACAGTGTCACAATTGATTTGTGACAGTGATTACAGTACAGGCATATTAATTTGAGCAGTCCAAGACCTATTTAACCATAGAGAATTTCTATGGGTATAGTGCACACTGGAAAGTGAGGACTAGAACTCACCTGCTGTTTCTGTTTTTCCATGCAGCTCTAAGTCCTACATGTCCCCTGAATTAAAAATGCAGGGCTTCCTGTTTGTGTGGAATCAAATCAGAGCCATGTAAAAACGCTGAACTCCTCAGCTCCTGTGTGGTAGGTATGAAAACAGATGCAGTGTAAGCATTCTAATCCACTGGATCAAAACCCCCTGAGTTTGCTTAAGCTATAATTGAAGCTGCTTCTGGTTTAAACACACAGGCTGACACCAAGTACTGTAGGTGCAGGTAGTGGTACAACATAGCAGGTAGCAAGACTGACAGCAAAACTGGTCTTGTTGCTAAATGGTGCTGTAGATTTAAAGCCAATGAGTGGCATAGAAAATTAAGAAGTCTGTTACATATTCTGTTTGCAAAGACCCAAATTTAAAAATAACTAGTCTGAGCATCAGCTTGTTTCTTTGGCTGAGTGACATGTTTTGAAATTTCCTCTGTACATACAAAATGGAAAAAGCTGACTAAAGAGTTCCTATTGACCTATAATGCAGAGATGTTTCAGGCACTTAATGGCTTGCTTATCTGCAAATCCAAAATATCTTCTACTGCATGAATTGTTGAGCTTGTCCTAGAAGGCAGAAAGTAGCAACATGTTCAGAAGTATAAAGTTAAATAGGTCCTAGAGATTGACTGCCATGCCATGTGTAACAAATGTGCAGTTCCTTTTTCCAAGGCATGAGGGGCATTGTGGACTTCAGGGTGATCCAAGCTAAAGATGTTTATCCAGCCTTTATGTGCATGGTTTATGCATATAAATTGCATATCATCCTGAATTTCCAGCTGGGTTTTAGTTTCCTCCAAGGAAAGAGAGCTAAGGCTATTAATTTTAAATCGTGTGCATTGCTCCTTCTGATTATTCACTGAAGGGCTAGGTGATTATTGAAAAAAACCTCTTTCTAATTCCCTTCCTATTACGAGCAGGCTTTGGTATTCAGACACCTCTAGAATTCAAAAAGACTGTTTAGTAGCATTAATCCTTATATTTGTTACAGCAGTTATTTACATGAATTGCAGTCTTCTCCTAACACGACTACACACAGAGATGTGTGAAAAGTGCACCAAAAATCACTGCAATATTTCACCTTTTATTGCACACTTCTCTCTACCTTGCTTGCAAAGCCACTATTAATCACAGCCAATGGATTTTTGTATAAGCATGTGCCAGAAGCAAGCAGCAGTTCCCTGCTAGGCTCTTTATGCTTCCACTCCCAATTTTGACATCTCTCAGTTCAAAATTGTGCCTTGTGGGGGTGCTGTGCCACCTAAAATAAATTGCATTGCATTACACTCTGAAAGGCCTCTATAGATCAGAATAATATAGTGACACATATCTGAAGACATTTCCTTTCCTTCCTCCCAACCACCCTTCAGCATATTCTGTTCTTTTATTTCCCACAGGATTCTAAGAGCAATTCTACAACTGAGTTTCTCTTCTGCCAAAGAAATCTTCAAGTAAAAAATGGATTTTTTTCAGAATAAAGTAGCACCTTTCTACATGTAGGTGAAAAACTTCCCCAGGTGAAAAAAGGAGAAGTGTATACTTTAAGAAATGGACTTTTCTAAATCATACAAAGATAAATAGTTTTAACAGATTTCAGAGAATTTACTAAAGATTTACGTCTGCTTCTGTGATTAGCATCCAGCTCTACAAGATAGAAACCCAAAGCTAGCTTTGATGGTACCTATTTAGGACATTATTTGATGTATTTTCCCATCTTTTTCCAAGTAATCTACAGTATCTTCTGTTCAAGTGATAATTCATAAGGAGTAAGTCACACTGACAATTCCTAGGACAGTTTTACTTCTTAAAGGCACCAAGAAGAATATGTGCATCTTACAGATTTTCCTCCATTATAAGGAAAAGATGCAAGTCTGCTTTGGACCTTAAAAACACAAGCAGATACTTCAATGACAATATTTATCTCTTTTTAATATATGTGCCAGTCAAGAGTGTGCTCATGCTCAGAGCTGGAGTGCTATATTGATTTGGAAATTCTATTTTTTGTCTTCAAGAAATCTGCAATGAAGTCTTTGTCTGTTCTTTCAGTTGAATCCTTCTATTTTCTTAAAATCTTACCATTTGAGGTTGAACTTTCAATGCCAGGGTAAATTGATTTGAAGTCTCAGAAAAGTAATTTAGATGCTTTGGAATAGCAAAACAGAAAGCAGGTTTTGTATTTAGAGGAAAAGGAGGTTGCATAAGGCTTTGTACAACTGTTACTCATCAGACTGGCAGAAAAAAATATTCTAAGGTTGATATGTAGTTAATAATTGCTTTTTGAACTTAGGAAGATAAACCTCTGTTTCATTCAAAGTGCTTCTGAAGATTTTAAACAGAAAATAATATCTTGCTGCTTCTGTCATGTCACAAGGGCTTCCTTTACATTCTCTCTCAGAAGCCTGAGAGAGAAAAGCTGCTGGTTTCAGGTTGCTACTGTGAAATGCAAAGACCTTACTCAAAGCAATAAAGCAACACCCTGAAGAAATTCCTCAACTTCACTGAGAAAAACATGCAAATAGAAAGAATATGTTTTGCAATAAGAACTGCCATTTAGAAAAAAAAAAAAGTAGGAGTGAAGAAATTTAAGTTTTTCAAATATATAATTTTTAAAATCTAGTATTAACATAAACGGAAAAATGTTTGTCCATTCTCCAGGCAGAATTATTTACTGAATTTAATTGGAATTCATAAGTAATTTTGATCCCTCAAACCCAGTGGTGTAGGACCACAAGGTATTTCAGGCAGGAAGGGATCTCAGGAACTGATTTAATCCAACCTCTTGCTGAAAGTGGGGTCAGTTGTTAGGTCAGACCACGCTGCTCA
Organism: Urocynchramus pylzowi; assembly: GCA_013397555.1. Classification (NCBI taxonomy): domain Eukaryota; kingdom Metazoa; phylum Chordata; class Aves; order Passeriformes; family Fringillidae; genus Urocynchramus; species Urocynchramus pylzowi. The sequence continues at coordinate 988,685 of VZRH01004994.1, read as the reverse complement.
GAGCGAATCAAAACCAGGCAAACCTGAGATCACATTCCTCAATATCAATAGATTTCCTGTGTATAAATAAATGAATCTGAATCTGCCTGATACCACTGAGCTTTGGATCTAAATTCCTAGCATATCTAAGAGCATCTGTAGTTGGGGAGTTGTGTCAAGGAGCAATTCTGAGGTGACAGCCAGAATCTGTTTATTTAATGCCAGCTGTGCTCAGCCTTTCAGGTGCCCTTTGACTGTGCTGGGCTGTGGGCTCCTCACTGCACACCAGGCTGGGCCATAGTCTGGGTTAGACATTGACTCCATCATTCCTAGTGTTGGATGTTGGAGCTATCAGCACGTGCTCAAAAGTTGTTGCTTTCATAACCACCCAAATTCACTGAGAAATTTTACACATGTGAGTACATGTTCCCTTCATTTTTAATGGCAACAGACATTCAGACTGAAAATAAGGAGTCATCTGTCTCAGCAGAGTTTGAGTCCAGTGACTGTGTGTCCATGAGGAAGAGTACAGTGGAAAACAGCACCCACTGCAGGATGGAAATCAAGCAGGCATGAAGGAGCAGGTTGTAGCATCTGTAGTGCTTTGCCTGGGAGCTGATAAGTGGCAACAAAGCAGCCACAGCTCCACTCAGAGCCTTCCCATGGCTGCTGCTGTGTGTAGGGCAGGTCTGGGAGCAGAAGCCCTGGTAACCAGCACAATACAAATTAGGTTTGCTCTTCTCCCAGCAGCTCAGGGGCAAGTTGAGCAGTCAGAGTTTCAACATGTAGGCTGAAAAGCAGATTTTGTTCAGGGAGGTTTACTTGTACTCTCTAAAACTCATTTCTCCTTCTCAGACTTTGAATTTACTGGATTTTGAGTGCTTGTTTTAAGTCTTTGTAATGTACTTCAATGGGAGAAAATTATTTCCTTGCTTTCTTAGATT
>VZRH01004994.1:863408-987732 GCA_013397555.1 Urocynchramus pylzowi | reverse complement strand
ATTTTTTTTTTTTTCTGTACAATGTGTGCTACCTTTACTATCTCACAGCAAATTTGTTAAAAAGATGTTAAGAGAAACACCACTGGAATGGTAAAAAGCTAGGAAAAAGGAACAAAATTATTCCTGTAAGACAAACTTCAGGCTTTTAGAAATCAATTTTTCTGCCTTGAAATTCAGTTTCTCAGTCTGCTACAGCACTTTGCCCTGCCAAAACTTGACATTACCTGGAAGCCCAGCTACCTGTGTCTGCTTAGTTGCAGGTGGCAACACCTCCTCAAGTGCTTGCCCCACAGGCAGCACTTTGAGAAGAGCTAATGAGCATCACCTACGATCCTTCCTTTTCTTTTTTGTTGTGCGAGAGAGCTAGTGATGGACACATTGGAGAAAATCACTGTATGGAATTGCCCCTCATTAATGGAGCAGGTTCCATTAATGTAGCATATGAATGAATATAGATTCAGGCTCCTTGGAAGGACTAAATGCACTGTTTGTTTGCTGTTCCCTCCCCCAGTCCCTAACAGAGCTAGTTCAGCTTGTGTAAATTAAAACAATGCATGATTCAGTGGTGCAACAGCAGCTCAGTTCAGGCATCAGCCCTCATGTACTTTGAAATTAGTTCTGTAGGAAGTTTAACTGGTGCAGAACAGCACAGGGAAGCAGTTAAAAAGCTAAGGATACAAGATTATTAGAACAGGAATGAAGGATAGGGGAATCCAAATCTCTGATTTTTCATTTAGGGTCTCAGTGATCCTCCCACCAAAGTGAAAACCATTGTTGCATAGGATTCCAATAGGTGGTTTTGGAAGTAGGAAAAAGACACCCTGAAAGCAGAGTGAATGTAAATGAATGTTATTAGGTTTACATCTCTCAAAAAAGCAGAGGAGTGAACATAAGTATAAACAGTCACACACCAAAGCACAGGAGCACTGATGAATTCCCATGGAAGGGAATGTGGATTTTAACCTGAGAAAAATCTACAACCTTTTTTTAGAAACACTGCTATAAATTAAAGATGCTTTTTTTCCCCTAGAAATCAAAATCTCCCTTTGCTCCATTGCAAGTTCATCACTTCTGCAATAGAGTTGATAAAGTCTGAGGAAAATCTATCAGTGTTTCTTTGTGTCTCCAACAGCAATGTTCACAAGCCTCTCAAATCCAGTTATTCATAAAACAATGCCTTGTGCTTCTTCCAAACACTGGTATAACCAGAAAAGATTCTGCATTTAGTGTTTTTAAAACAGCCCATAGAAAATACATATCACTGAAAGCCCTCAGATGCTTATCTTTGTCTGCAAAAGCTCAACATGGAAATTTCATTATTTACTTCTTTACTTCTTTCATACCTTATCTTCTTTTTCTTAATCCACTCTCTCTTTCATTGGAAAATACTATCATTTTTTTGTGGAGTACCTACAGAGAACGAGAAATATTTTGCACTTTAGTATTTAGTGATCCAACCATTGCTTCTCTTCAGAGGCAGGTTTTGTTAACAGAAAACCCACAACTTCTCCCAGCTGCCCTATACTCTACTAAGCAGCCTCTCCTTTGCCTGTGGAAGTTTGGTTTGGGGATGAGTTGCTCAATGTTTTATTCCTTTCTATGTGCTTGTTAGGAACAGAGTGTTAATTGTTCTAAGATAAATACTGCATTCATAATAAATAAATACTGCAGTACCTCTCCTGCCATTGCTTCAGCAGTGATAGATGCAGACCTGGGCCCTGTTAGCCCTTGGATGTTATGGGGGAGGCAGAGGAAGGATATTTCTGGATATTTCTGCCTCCCTGTGTGACCAGCCTGTTTCTGGAGCACCCAGAAGAGACTTCAGAGTGAATGTTGTTAGCATGATTCCCCAGGTTTCTAAAGGATTGTGGCATTCCTACAAAAAGGGACAAGGTTAGCTGAGATTCCTCTAAGGGCAGGGCAGTGCTCCATGGCCCTGGAGAGAGATCAGTTAGCACAGTGCAAACTCAGAGCCACAGCTGAACCCCAGAGGTGCAGTGCTGGGGATGGCTGGTGTTGGCTATCACTGCTGCTACTTATTACCTGACCAACTGAAGCCAGACAATTGCCTGAATGAGTTCTTAAACCTTGAATTTTGCTTTTAAGCAGTTTAAAGCAAACAACCTGGTGTAGCCTTTTATGGCAGTAAACCTTTGAAAGTTTCCAAACGCAGGTAATCAGCTGTTAAATCAGAAATGGCAAACACGCTTTCACACAATAACTATTTCTCAGGGCTTCCTAAAAGATGGACTAATATGTTTATTAATTTTCCCCATGACCTCAGGCTCATATTCCTGGAATGTGTAGATGTATCAAAGCTGGAATATTCTCAGATCAAGAGATTTGACTTGTTTAGCTCTGTTAAAGGTCACCACTTCAGCTAAAGGACAAAGTAGAAAAGCAGGAGACATTCTGTAAGTAGCAGCTATTCATATGGAAGGTGTCTCAGACTGAGAAGTTATTTTTGGCCAAAGAAACAGAGTTCAATACAATACTTACATTATAAGTGCCCTATATTCTATCAAGCATTCATGATTTCTGAGTAGTTTCATAGATAAAAAGATCAGGCTTCATTGCTTTCTCTCCTGCCAATGCAGCTTGTGCATTGTTGAGCTTTAGTACTGCAAACACATCCTAGACTTTACAACCCCAAGCAGTCTCAAAATAATGGTTTTTGAAACTATTTTCTTTTGCTCAGCATACATCAACTGCACTTGGTCAGGTTCTGCAGCTGAGGGTCAGTCAGACAACGCTTGCCTTCCTACAAATGCTGTGTGTCTGTGTCAGCCAGGCTTCTCTCTGGGACTAAATCACATTTTCCCTGTCCTACCCTTGTGCACTGACTCAGTTCATGTGCACATTGCAGTCCTCAGTGTTTCCATCAGAGTGTGGGGCATTGAGCTCGGGATACTCCACCTCTCATTCCAGCAGCAAGCTCTTTCCCAGTAAATCAGTAAGATATCAGAGCACATAAATGGTCTGTAAGGAGGAAGGAAAGAAAGATTAAAAGTCAAATCAACTTGAAAGAGTTTTGGATGAAAATATTGTCAAATCAATAAAGTTTTGGGATTTGTGTTTTGTTTAAAAAAAGTTGATTCATACATGAATGTTTAAAGAAGTGTTAAAACTCTCCAAATAAAGGTCTGTCAAGTCAAAAAATTTAATTTAACCAGAACCTTCTTCTTCATGCTCCAGGTCAGTTATTTGCATAGATCTGATTTCTTTATTTACATAGATTTGTATTCTTATGGCTCCTTTAGATTCTGTGTTATCTCAATTATATACATTTTATAAATAAAAACCCCTGGAGTTTATCTGTGTCTTGTCTGGCTTTATTTACCAGCAATTTAGGGATGGTTCAATATTAAGATATAATCAAGCTAACAGCCCCTGCTCATGCAAATAGTTCCTAATCTCTGGAGAAGAACTTGCTGACATGAAATCTGCATTTCTGTATTTATATATTTAGTCTTCATTGGGGAAAATCTTTTGCAATGAAGCAGATGGTAGGAGATACTGTGAAATTTACCATTGAACAAAGTGCATGAACATTTTATCATCAAAACTTTGGAGAGAAAATAGCTTTTAATAGGTTGGAAAGTTTAATGAAAAAACCCCTAATGTCTGGGGTAGAGGCTGACAAACAAGACAGCAATTTTCCCCTTGTCTCTGGCAATAAATTTTTTGTGGGTTTTTTGACTGCTGAAGGCACAAGAAAATTTGTTTTCTTGTAACTCGATAAAAACCTCCAAACATACTGGGAAGAGTTCAAATAACTGAAAAAAAAAAAAAAAGGCAAAACTAATTTGTTTTCAGGGCAAAAATCTGTCCAGGCTTTTCTAAATCAGTGCAACCCTATATATTAGGCTGTCCTTCCTTGGGAGAGCAGCTCCCAGTGCTTGGGAAGGCTGCATATTGGTGGTCCCCAACATGGACCCAGTTACAGGCAGCATCAAAGCCCTGTTGTAGAGCTGGCTGTGACTAATCAGAGCAAACTGCAGTAGGGACATAATAGGCTCCCCTTGGCTTGTCCTACCTCATAACTGTCTGCCATCTCTCATCCCCATCAAAGCTGCTGTGACTGAGCTTCTTACCCTGGCACAAATAAAGAATAATCCAGGCGAGAGCTGTCACAGGCCTGGATGGCTGCAGCCAACTCTCTGCAGGACAGCAAAGGGCAGATTTACCAGTCACTGATTCATGTGCTTTCTTTTCTTACAATTAGTTCACCACCCTAAAGAGGGAGATAAGAAGCTGATGATGTTGGATGTCCTTTTTGTCCCCAAACTAGTGCACCCCCAGCTTGCACTCCGAGCTGAAAAAAGCTGGAATTTTGTACCTAAACTGGTGCAGAAGGTACAATATCCATCTCTTCTAAATGGAGGTCAAAACTTAACCATGAATTATCATGGGAAGAAAAGTCTTTTACTACTGACTTTATATCAGTCTTTACTGACATGAAACAGAACCAAAATTGTATATATTTGTACATATAAGGGTACAAACACCTTCTAGGAAGGTGTCAGGGGATAGCAAGGGCTGTCTGCTTCATGCAGGGTGGGGAGCTGGGGGATAACAGAGCTGGCAGGGCAGCACCCACCCCAGAGTACCTGGGAGAGTGTGGCCAGGGTGGGCCCAGGGTCTATAGCATCAGACAAGTCGCTGCTGGTGAGGCATGTCTGAAGTCCCAGCCCAGAGCCAGCCTGCAGGGCAGCAGCAGGTCTGAAGCTGAAGGGCCCAGACCCAGCTGTGCTGGAGACCAGCCCTACTCCAGCAGAACTCTAGCTGGGACTACATATAACCCTACAGGTTACCTGGTCCCAGGTACAGAATCCTGCCCTAGCTCTCATTAAATTTCATACAGTTGGTGATTGCACAGCCCTCAGGTCTGCCCAGATCTCTCTGTATGGCCTCTCTACCCTCAAAGGAGTCCACAACTTCTCCTGGTTTGATATAGCCAATTGAATGTACATTCAATTCCTGCATCCAGATCATTTATAAAAGCACCAGCCCTCCTGAGGAGCCCCACTGCTGCCCCACTTACTCTAACCCTGAGCCTGACCAGCCAGCCCCGCTGAAGTTGTCTGTGGCAGTCTCCCATGTATCCAAACATGCTAAGTGTGCAGCTGGATACTGACACTCTTTGATCTTCAAAACACTCCTGGATTTTTTACAGGCCTTTTATTTTGTTGCATCTTACCATGAGTAAAAAGCATGGCCCTTGATCACACAACAAGGGAGCTGTGCTACACACCAGTGCCAATGACAGTCCCTTGGATGTCAGCAGTACTGGCCTGTGCTTAAACTTTATTGAAAATGACAAGTTTGGCAGGTTTTTTAGTTCAAAACTGAACCTGAGTAGACACACTTTTCATGCCCAAAGATTTGGGGCTCAAGATTTTGAGATGAACAGGCAAAGGTATGAATGGATCCTGAATTTGATATGCTTAATCTGTTCCTTAATAGGAATATTTTATCAGTTTTGTGTCACACTTTTGTGTTGCATTCCGTCAGCCTTAATAACCAGAACTGTACCATAAGAAGCCCAAGCAGACCAGTTCCTACTGTTCTTTGGTGCACAGTTTAGGGCCAAGGAAGTGATGAGACAGTTCTACCAATGAAGGGGAATGTAGGAAAAGGAGAAATGGCATAAATGAATCTAAGTCAGCATTTCTGGAGTTCTCAGGTTGCTTCACAAATCCTATTTAATTAAGCCTCTTAGCACAGCAGTGAGGTACTTATTAGAACTATGTGAATATCTCATTTTGCTTTGGTGACTTAACTGAAAAATTAGCAGTAATTTTCAGAACAGTGAACTGACCCAAAATGAAATCTGTTCCTTTAGACTAACCAAAACAATTTTTTTTATTTACATGAAAAAAATCTTTGTGCCGAGTACTTGCAATAAAAGAAAACGAGCCAGAGGTTTAAAAGAAGAGGCAGAAAAGTTTTCTGACTAGATGTGGTTACAGCATTTCAGCAGACATGAGCATGTTATTGCTTAACATGGTAACCTGTGATCCACACTGAGAGAGTTCACAAACATGGATTAAATCAGAAAGATATTGACAGTAATTGAGAATGGGTGAAAAGGCATGTTATGTCTTTCTATAAGTTCATTAAAAAGCAACATTTTATGAGCCCTTTAAAAGAAACCAACAATAGAAGTTTCTCTAATTCCCTTTTTATGGTGCTTCTAGCAGCACCACTAATCAATTTGCACAGAAGGTCTTGTGCACCTCGATTCCTTGTGGTGTCATGCAGGCAAAGAAGGAAGAGAATGGGAAGCTCCTGTCTGTTGGAAATGTCAGGATCAGCCAATGCAAGAGTGCTCAGCAGGATGAAACCAGCTGGGAGTTGAGCTGATTTTGCTGGTGACAATGCCTGCAGGATCCAAGCAGCATCTCCAAGTCTCCTCCTACCTGGGACTGAATCCTTTCTCCTGTGCAGCAGCCCCTGACCTGCAGAGAAATGTGAATTTTATCACGCTGCACCCCTCCTTATAGATATGGCCCAGAACACAAGCTTGGAAAAACACAAACCCCTTAGTGGTAAAAGCTTCTTACCCCACTGAAAGCCAGAAGACATGCCATGAAGTTGCAGCATAACATAATTCATGGGTAGCAAAACTTTTCAACATTAATGCAAAATGTTCTGACATGCCACAACAATTAGGACAGCTCAGCTGCTGAAGGTAGACTGGCAGAACAGACTCCTCTTGGATGGTGTTCATGCTGTTAAACAAAAGCACTCTTTTATGAAGAGATGACATGAGATATTAAGTTTGGCCTTATATTTATCATTGTACTTTAAAATTATTAGAGAACCAACAAGAAACCTTTATAAAAAGTAGTTATATCATGCAAGCTTAATAATTCACAGTGAACCATTAAATTTACAAAGCTACTTTAATCAGCATCAAGGAACCATTCCTAAAATACAAGAGAATAAGAGTTGCAAGCAAAAAAAGCACTCTTATTTTATTATAGTAAATGATGAGGATTTAACGGTATTTTAAAGTTGCATCTTAATATTCTTGGCTGTGTTATTACTAGTGTAAAGCTTGCATGAAAATATAGTATTTTTAAACACAGCGTGAAAGAGGTGCTGGGGGAGTGAAGAAATAGAAAGTTGATACTGGTCTGAACATCCCATTTAACTTTGTGACTTTCAGTAGCTCTTGTAGAAAGAAGAAGATTTTATTATTGGTTAAAATACTCTGTGTGTGGGTATATGTGTGTGAGTAGTCATACATTTCCAGTGTATGAACAGAATTTCTTCATTTGAAATTGCTAAAGCAGAATGCTTCAATGGATGTGTGAGAACTCCACTTTAAACCAGAAAGAACACATTTTACATTGTCATTTTATCCATGTTCCCTAGCTTCAAGTTTGACATCAGCCTTCTTGTTCCCCTCAATCTACGTACAGAGCTTTAGTCTCACTGCTCGCCTCAGCCAAGAAATGAACCTCAAACAGCACATGTGAGACTGCTGGGTTCACTGGCCAGGTATAAACTGCTGTCAGTGGGTTTAAGAGATGGGAAGAGAGGCTGAAGAGGGAAAGAGCAGAGTGACACAGGCTATTAGCATTTTCTTTTACAAGAGCCATGTCCTCACATTCCAGTTAAGCAGAGCAGAAGCTTGCTGCTCTGAGATTTGCCCTCAGCAGATAATTTTGCCCAGTTGCACCGTGGCACAGGGTGTTTGCTGTGTGTGCTGAGGCTGCCCTGGTGAGCCCTGCAGATGTGCCTGTGGCAGAGGTGCAGCAGGGCTGGGTGTGGGATGTGCTGCCAGAGCTGCACTCACAGCTTTCCGTATTCAGGGCACGTGCCTGTGTTATGCCTCCCTCCTGCCAGGGCACTTTGGTTTCCGTAAGTAAAGCAGTACATTCAGCTAGCAAAGGGAAAGGGTGAAGGCAAAGAAAAGGCCAGGAAGTTCCCATGTTTAATGAACCTTTCATTCAGTACATACAGCTTCTCACGTAAACCAAGTATGGGGAGAGATCCCATGGAATTCAGACCAGGCAGCGTGTGGGCTAAATCCTTGAACAGGAAAGCAAGCAAAGAGTGTAAAAGGCTTATTTAGTTATCAAATTCAGCCCTTGTTATTTTGGGCAATCCTATACTGTAATCCAATTCATAAAATGATGTACAATTCACAACAATTTTGTTGTGAAAAAGAAAATGGGGCGAATTAACGTGTTCTAATTTTCTGTATGACCTTAGCACTTGGCATGAAGGATGAAAAAGAGAATGATGAGCACCATTCTTCTTTCCTCCACCATAAAGTTACATGAAGTTGGATGTAATTGCTCATCAATGCAGACTTATATGCATGAAGGATAATGATGGTCACTATGAAACAGTGTATTACTTGGTTCTTCATTTCTCTCATATGTTGGGTAGAAGAACATAAGAGACATCTATCTTCTGAACCTCACTGGGCTTTGAACTGTGTACAAATCTTTGGTTCCATAAAACTGAAATGCCAGTGTTGTGTATTTTTCCATAAACCCAAGTTGGACAAGCAGAAGTTTTGTCCCTTTGCAATGTAAGAGTTAGTGAGAACTCAGAGTCACAACATTATTTATGCACTCCGTGTGTTCTCTGAGGATACAGCTGTGAGATGGTACCTAGATTACAGAAATTGTGTGGTATTATTCATTCTGTGTTGGATCATGGAACAGAAGCTCCTGCCACGAGTGGGTGATCTGATTCAAAGTGAGGGGGATGTGGGCCAGTGCTGTGCTTCTTGCTTTCTCATCATGGCACTGAAAATGAGATAGTTCCCATGCCTGTGGATGGATAGAGCTGTAGAATATCCCATGTCCAGGGCAAGGGCATAGCACATTGCCAGAAGAGACACAAGCAAAAGCAGAATTGCAGCTCCATTTCTGTGCCAGTGCAGCCAGCCAGGTGAAAACCAAGCAGTCAAGAGCCACAATCACACCTCCAATATCTGACAGGGCTGCCAGAATAAGGAGCCTGTGCTGATCTGCCTCATCTAGCTGGCACAAAATCTACTATTTCCATGACTTCATTGGTGGACATGGGTGGGCACTGAGGGGGAGGAGAGGATGCTCAAATGTGCCTGTCCAGGCTGCAGCAAGTGCTCTGTGCTGCACTGGCACCTCTACAGCTACTCTCACCCTTAGCAGAGGCTCACTGTGACACCCACTTCTCCTAACTCTTAATTCCTGAAACTAGGTTTTACACAGGATTTGAGCAGCCCACACAAGGTTTTGCTGGTCCCCTTCTTAAGGAGCATTTTGCTTATACTGAATATAAATATGGGAAAGTTATTGACCCTGTTATTACTAATGTAAAACACTTTCTAAACCCAAATTGGTCTTTATAAATATTCAACAGGAGATTTGCTTATGATTGATAGTTTTACTTTTGCATATGACATATGTAGGTGTTTTTACTTTATGTTTTATAACAGCATAAACAGAACACTGCATGTACTGCATGTTCTGTATGAGTATGTAAGTAGTGCAGCAAGCTCTGAGCAAGAGCCAAATGCCATGCAGAGACGAGACGTGACGTACATTTATCAGAACCAGGAGAGGGAGAGCAAATTTCAGTATGTTGGACAAACTGTACTTGACTAAAATGTGAGCTTTTCTATCCCATGCTATCATACTTAATAACCTGCTGTAATAAAAGCTAATAATGAGGCACATTATGATTAAATTAGCTCTCCTGAACAAATGAAAATGTGGAATTGCTGTGAATTCCAAAGAGTAAATTCAGGTGTGCATATTGGCAGTTGACACCCCACCCCTTGGACTGTGAGTGGGTACTTGATCATCAGATCTGGGAAGCAGGCTGGCCTCGTGCCACCCTCAGAACTTGCAGTGGCTGGGCAAGAGTGTGATTAAAGCAAGGCCATCACAGAACCTCAGAAAATCAGTTTGCCAGGGTGTTTCATCCCATAGCCGGAAGGCTTAGATTAACAACCTGTGTCGAAGTGACAGACTTTGGATCTTCAAAGGCCGTGGAATCCTCCCCATAGGAGGCTCCAGAGCTCCACTGTTTTTATCAGTCTGATAAAATCAACCTGCTTAGACTGTGGGTGAGATTGAATTTATATTCAGAAATGAACCGATTCAATCTGTAACATTTAAAATTAATAATGAAAGTATCTTCTTGGTTAAAAAGAAAAGTAGTGGGGTTTATTTCTCAAAAATGCATACTATGCTGATCATTAGCTTCATCCTTCTCTAAGGTGTGCCAGCTTTGTGACAAGAGATCCATGAGAATGCCTAATCACTTGCAGATGATTTGTGGCTGGTGTTTCAAGAATATGTCAATGAAATACAAGGTCTGTTTTATAATACCAAGGCACTAATCCTACTCTCTTTGCTAATTAAATGGAATTATACAAGTCAAAAAGTAAGGAATATTTGGCAGCTGTAAGGAAGTTATTCTTTTTTCCTACATCAGAAGTCTGATATTCTTATTACACAGGACCCATATTCTATTTTCATTTCAGCTACAGTATTGGACTGACTTCTGTTTTAAAACTGTGTTCTCTGCCTGTGGCTGGAGTGCTTTCCCAGGTTGGTGGAAGGTCTCACCTCTGGTGAGACCCAATATCTTGGGTGTTCTATGTGAAGTAGAACCAAAGTAAAATGAAGCAAGGGCAAAGGACATGCTGTCCTTTGACAAGCTTTGTCCATGCTGTTGTGCATACCTGTTAAAAAATTCTTGAAGGAGGCAGCAATTCGTTGTAGCAGTGTGTGCAGTCACCACAGAGATCAGTAGTGGCTTTGCTTGACAGGGAAGAGGGTCCAATCCTTGACTTGAACCTTTGCAAAAAGTACTGCCAGGGGAAATCAGTGCAAATCAGTGGGTAGTGCTCATGCTGATGGGGCATGATGAGAGCCACCCATGCTCAGAGGGAGGTGGAGGTCTCCCTTTTTACAGGATCATGTAAAACACCAGCCTCAGTTTGTTTGCTTACACACACATTTTGCTTACACACACACTTGTGTACATGCCCAGCATTCCTTACATGAATCCCCCTGCTGTAGCTGCATTCAGGGCTGTGAACAAGCTGGGAACAGCTACAAGTCATGAGAAAGTGCAGCACAAGTGTTCCTGGTGTCCAGATGTTCCTTCCCCAGGCTGAAGCATTAGGGACTGGGTCAGCTATACATAAGTTATAATAAGATTTCTCAATTTTAGGTTTGACAGCTTGCAGTGTTTATTTCTCTCTTATATTCGCTTGTAGAATTTAAACTAAGCAGTGTTTTCAGGTAATTGAGACACTTGGGAAAACTGGTATTAACAAAATCTATTTTTCTGTGTAAAGTGTTTGGCAGAAAATGACAAGCTTTCAAGTGTTTTTTTCCTTTTAAAAATGCTTTTGGCTGCTATTAGTGAGGGTTAAAAAAACCTCCAGTGAGAACAATTGGCTGTTCAACCAGCACAGAATGACTATGGCTGTGTTAGCCTCTGCCCCTGGGGAGAGCTGCAAAACCTTGGTAACAATATCACAGGAGTTTTGGCAACTAAAAATAAAGGAGAAGGCAAAAATTGTAAAGAAGGCTTCTGCCCAAAGATAAGCTTGAAACAACTGTAGCTGCTGTAGCAGGAGCTGCTCCTGAGTAGCTGACAGGAGGGATGTGGAATCACTGAGTTTATGCTGTGGCTCTGCTGTCAGTCTGGGACGTTCCAGCAAAGTTTCACTTCCATCTCTTTTCCAGCTAAGTGCAATCTGACAATTTTCTATTCTGTTTAGGAAGTGTTTCTGATTGGATGGAACAAAGAAAACCCAAATGATAAATTGTTTTGAAATAAACAGATCCTGTAAGTGAAAGGAGGGTGGGTGCTTGGAGGACTGAAAAGGATCTGGAAGGAAGTCTAGCAGAGCTGACCACATTCCAGCCTGGCTTCTGCCACATTTCCCTACAGAGCCTGTGCTCTTTCCCTGTGTACTGGATCCCCAAACAAAAAGGCACTTGTGCCTTTTAGCACTGCCCTCCCCACACTGCGTGCCCTGTTCCACTGAGGAGGTCACAGTGATAATTTAGCTGAATCTCATCTCCAGCCTGGGGGTGGAGGTTGTTCTCTACAGGGTTTCATAGCAGATGGAGTAGGTCTCAGGGAATGGGAGTTTCAGAGAGAGAGTGTGAGAGAGAGATATATGGAAAAGTCTGTATTTAGCTTCCATGTCTATTTAGAGCTGCACCAGAGCTCAAAGGCTGAACTTTATGTGTAGACAATTATTTAGTTCTCTGTTTGTTTGAATATGTGTTCATTTGGTGGGAGGCTGCTATCTCAGGTGTTCCTTGGGTTTAGGGTGTCTGCAGTGGCGTTTCTACAGGGTGGTATTCTGGGTGAAAGCCTTCATTCTTACTGAAATGAGGCTAAGGAAGAAGGAATTACAGCTCAAAATAAGAAAACCCAAACAAACAAACACAACCCAACACCAAAAATACCCAGAGGGAGCCAGGTTCCCTGCTGTTCCTGAAATGTCCCTGGACTGTCTCTCGGAGCACCTAACATGCAGCTGTCCCAATGATGAGAGAACAAAGCCCAAACCTTTCTTCTCAAGTTCCTGAGACCATTTCTCATCCCAAATCCATGACCCTTTAGTCCCTTTCAATTCTGCTGCTCATCCTGCAAGTGGTATCAGACTGCACGTGTGGGACTCAGCAGCCACTCTTCTACTTCCATGTCCAGTGGGACTTACTAAAGGAAGCCACATTAAAAAAAAAAAAATAAAAACCACATCTCACATTCTTTTGTTTGATATCTATAACATTCAGTAGGATTTGGGAACCCAGCATGGCAGCAACTACTGTCTGTTTAAAGTGATTTTCAGGTCTGACTCTGATCTTTTCCAGCAGTGCACATACATTTCTTTCTTAATGTTCCATCCTGCCCTTCCCTTAAGGAGCAGCACTTATTGAGGGGCCATCAGATACTGGCAGAGGAAACTTTTCACCCATCTGATTTAGATATTTCTTTGTGTATTTTAACAACTGGTTGCAGTTTTTAGCATTGTGAGATATTTATTTAATATAAGCAAAATGGAAGCATCAACTGCCATTTACTGAAGGCACTATGAGGCATGGTTTATGAATCTCTCATGGATTTGACTTAAAATGTAGCAGGAATTAGGTGAAGCAGCTTCTTTCAAGGACTCCTTCATGGCACTCCTTAATTACATATTCATTTTTTTTGCTCAGTATTGTCAAACATTTCTAAGACACCTGAAAACATGAGTCAGTGTTGACTCAGTTTAGCAAAATGAATGGAATAAAAACTGTGTCTTGTGGGTTAACCCACCCAGTAGACAGCTCAGCCCCACACAGCCGCTCACTCATTCCCCTCCATCAGGATGGTGGAGAGAACTGAAAGGGAAAAGTGAGAAAACTTGTGGGTGAAAATAACAGAAAAGGCCTTCATGCTGTTCAGTAATAGCCAAAACATTGGTGTGTTATCAACACTGTTTTGGTCACAATTACAAACCATGGCACTCTACAAGCTGCTATGAAGAAAATTAACTCCATCCCAGCCTGAAATGTTACATTGCTGAAAAGTTTTTGTTACTAATTTAATTGCTTATTCAGAAAGAAAAAATAGTTTTTCAACTTACAGAGTTATTTCTGTGTACGGTTAATTTCTAATATGTTGCTTATAGGATGTTTTAATAACTACATGACAGCTGTTCAAAGCCAATTGTAACAGGAGAGGGAAATCATCATACATTACCTCAAAATTATCTGGTAGCTTAATATGTTTTTAAAACGATGACAGATGTAAATAGCTGCTGTGTTTCACTGCAGAAAGCAGTGACCCAGGCAGCCTGGCATAGGCTGGTGCTCCGTTTGTGCTGTTTCCAGTTGGCAAATGGTTCCTGCTCTGTACTTCCTACTGTATATTCCCTTCATTATTCTAGACTCCTCTTTTTAAAAGCTGCAGTTGAATTTCAAGGGACACATGTTCTTAATATATTTCACCAACTACTCTCCTATTTGGGGAAGTGCTCTGGAACATTGACTGCCCTTGTAAGATTTTAGAGGAGTTCATTATCATGCTTCAAGCGCTTAGACCCATTCCTGTGGCATTCTGGTTGACATCACTCTGTTATATCACCAGTTCCAAAGCTTATCTTCAGGAGGAAAGAACACTTAAGCAATTAAACCATCTGTATATCTGTTTATGTTTCCTCTCCCTCACAGTGATATTTTTAACCCATGAGTAAATTTCAGCTATATTTGTCCGTGTAATCACAATGCCGCTAGTTTTGTCAGAGTAGAGGACTAAACAGAGCAGATGGGTCACAGAAGTGACCAAACAAAGATAAAATCTGCAGGATGATTATTATTAGACAGCAGAGAATCAACATAAACAGCTGCTAAGGCCTCCATTACATAGAAATATTTCAAAACAAACATTGGTGTTGGTGTCTAAGAAGCTGTGATCAAGCATAGGATAGTGTATGTTCATATGACACCACATCTCATTCTTTAAAATATTTCTTTTGTAAATAAATAACAGACAGGAAGTAAAGGAGAATTGTTTGTCTTAATGACCTGTCTGCATGCTCATAATGCCATTATTTCTGAAGATATGGAGCCAATAATGTGGCTATTCACAAATCTCTATTATGTAACTGACACTGAACAAGTCAAAACTGGAGAGATGTCGGATGCGTTTTATTTCTGACTCATCAGGTGTTTGCATTTTGTGGGATTGGATATGGGTAAGATCTCAATGTTGTGTTTTCAGTTCCCCATGAATCAGAAAATCTTAAAGAATTTTTTTTTTTAAACACTGACACCACGTGTTTTGAAAAGGACACACAGTTCCTGTGTCTTGAACTTTCTGGCAGTTTTTCTCCTGGTTTTGCTAGTGGCCATGGAAATGTTTGGAATTTAGTAATCCTCAGTAGCAGAGATCCCAGCAGCCCCATGAGGGCTGGCCCACATGGCTGGGTGGTCTGTCCTGGAGCCACATTTCACCTCTGAAATGGAACTTATGACAGGAGCATGGTCAGAACAGCTACGCGCCTGAGGAACACCTGCCCATGGAGAGGTGCAGCCTCTGGGGTGGGTGTAATCTACAGAACACTGAAACTCAGGAGTTGGTGCAGGCACTGAATGTGTTGGCAGAGCTATGAAGTCTCTTCAGAATCAATTCTTGGGTTTATTGCAGTCACTATCCACAATTTTCTAATACCTGAGCTAAAGCCCTGAATGCTGGCAGCTGGACCAGGTCTTGCAAACTCAAGTATCAGAAACAAAAGCTTCATGAACACTGGAGCATGTCTAATTCAACAGAAAACCTCACCCAATTTTGTTACCCACTGGCTTTCTGCCTACATGCATACTGGCAATGTTGCCACTAATAAAATTCCTGTTAGCGTTGAAAATCTGTTTTGCTCTCTACTGCATATGCTTTGGGAATATCTAGTAATTCAGAGCATTAAGGAAAAATGTTAATTATTGAGTACAAATTATTTGAGGTGCTATGCTGCCATTAGACCTCCTATCCCAGATTTCTCTATTTATTATAGGCCTTTTATATCCATAAGTGAGCAATGAGGAGGTGGGTGGGTATTTTGCAACTTGCTCTTGGCCAAGATGTTCATCCTTACGTACTGAAATAATTCTGTTTTCTCCTAATCTCTAATTGGAGAAGCTGGGAGGAAGTACACCTTTTTTCAGAGCTTTTTTAAAAAAAAATAACATATGATCTAGCAAACTCCACGAAGCTTTTGTAAACTACAGAAGGATTGCCAAACACACCAGTGGTGTCTTAATTGTCTGAATTTCATCACATGATCAAGTACTTTGCTGGATGAGTGTCTGGAATTCTGATCCAGGGCTGTTCTGGGCAGAGGTTCTGGGGCAATTCCTCCTTCCTTAATGACTTTGTTTGTCTGCATGGAACAAAGAAATGTATCACACAAGCAAGGCCACTGGGTTTAAATCCTTTATGTGAAGTTAAAACATTGCATAAAATTTGCAGAAAATAATAATTGTTTTGGCTTGAAAGTTTTCATGGGTGAATCTCTTACAAAGATGCTCTGTGCAAGGAGCTGCACACAGTGTACAGGTTAGGATGGACCCATCTGTACATATATCTATATATATATGTATATATGCCTATATCTATAGTTACACAAGGATTCTATTTTCATTCACATCATTATAACTTTGCCATGGTGAGTCTTCACTTGGAGAAATTATATTGTGAAAGACTTTATGAAATACTTCCATCTGTCTCTGAGCTCTGTGATTTTGTCATCACTATAAAATACCAATTTCCTATCAGATTTGGAGTGTTGCTTTTGGAAAAGAAATCTCACAGTGCAATCAGGTAGTTGAGAAAGCACTGCTGTTCAGAAGCACCTGACAAAGGGCCAGGGGAGACTTCTTAATCTGTGTTGTCACAGCCATATACCTGCCCAGTTCACAGCCTAACTGCTCACACAGTTTCTCATTTTCTCTGATGTTCCCATTCATGTAGAATCATTTTTCAGTCCAGTCAGTTAGAAACATCACTGTTGGAAGAAAACCTACGATTTGTAAGGAGGAATTAATAATTGGCAATTACCTCTCTAGAATATGATTGTTAATGCTTGTGGACAGCAGTTAAAAGAAGTATTATTAAAACAGAGATTAAGAAATCAAAAAATTGAAAATCCTGATAAGGGGTTCCAATATCATGCTTAAGTGCAGAAATTCTGTTTTCCTGTTGCATAGTCACTTGCCTTTTATTATATTTAGTGTGTTTATGTGTATATAAGCAAACTTTAGCACCCCAGAAATCACATGTAAGTCCTGTCACATAGCATTTGATGCTTCAGATGAAAAGTTGGGCCAGAAGTGACATGCTACTCATTGAAACGAAGGACATGTCATACACAATTTCCTCTCTGTGTCAGGTTGAGTCACTTTGCCCCACTGTCTGGCATGTGAGATGTGTCAATGGCAATGGCTCCTATTTCATGCACAACATCTGTCTGTAGCTTGCTGGTTAGATGAGCAAGTCCCTGCCAGCTGTCTACTGTACTGTTTGAAACTGCTATGAAACATGAGGCTAGCTGTAATATGGGAAGTGTCACGGGCTCTGCTCATTTGGCTTTGCACAGCTGAACCTTTGACATTGCCTGGAATTCCTCATTATGGCTCTCCCTGGATCTGCTGTGGATCAGGCTGTGTCTCCAGCACGTGACTTTCAGAATAAGGGAGGGATGTGCTACCAATGCCTTGTGAAAGCTGAGCTAGAACAAAGACTAGACAGAACTAAAGCATAAAGTAGGGATTTATTAGGAGGCCTCAATGGATCCACCTTGGCAG
This sequence comes from Urocynchramus pylzowi, assembly GCA_013397555.1. NCBI lineage: Eukaryota > Metazoa > Chordata > Aves > Passeriformes > Fringillidae > Urocynchramus > Urocynchramus pylzowi. The sequence goes on along the minus strand of VZRH01004994.1, from coordinate 970,408 downwards.
CACAAGAGCCCAGCCAGGGCTACACCCAAGATGAACCAAAATGGTCACAAAATGCACGGCCGGTCACGGGGTCTCTCACTTTGGTAAGTTCTGCTCCATTTGCGTCTTGGAGTTAATTGTACAATTACAGCTTTAGCCCATGAAGTCCCATCCTTGTTTTTCTCTCTTCATCCTACCATTATTTATACTCTTGGGCTTGAGATCTGGATTGGTTGTCCTTGATCCCCAGCTAGAGAAGGAATTGTTTTGTCTCCCTACTCTGTGAAGAGAGCTCACCATCCCCTAATATGAAGCTCAGAAGTACACACTAAAGCAACACAGAATCTGAAAAATATAAAAGCTAAAACCTGAGGCATCACTACCAGTCTTGCTTTCTTAACACGAACAGATGTGAAAATTGGCATGATGCTAAGATGGGGCTTATAAAAAACAAATAGAAATTTGCATCAAACTTTGGCTCAGCAATAATTTTGGGAGTGTAATTTTAATCTAGCCTAATTAGGCTAATTTCTGCGACTACTGAGTTTTCAGCACATGTGTCTAAAGAACCATATTTAGGAAAACAGTAGCAAAACTTGCAGTTGTGACAGCAGATGCAGTGCCAGTCCCTCTAAATAGAGAAAATGGTAGATTCTCAATTTGATATCACTTTTGGAGAAAAAAGATTATGGGATAAACAGCAAATATACTGACATAAACCCTTGCATTATGTTTGTCCTTTATGAGGTGAAGCCAAGGATTATTCTGAGATGTGAGCAGGATATAAGACGGATGTCTGTCTGAGATTCAGCACTTTTTCAGCATCATTTTGGATGGGGATTAATTACCTGTGTTATTTCATAGTCTGTGAGGCCCAAGATGATATAATGTTCTAGCTAGAGTAGAAATCTCTTCATCCTGCTAGTTCTTCACTACAAGAAAGATCCTTTGGGAAATGTAATTCAAGAGACTGAAGTTGTTTGAGTCCTGGGTAAGAGATCCATGAGAGCTCTTACATATAAAATTCTATTTCCCTGCTCCCAAATAGGTTCTGAATGTTGTGATTTCACAAGGGCACTACGTGGTATTCCTGGGACAGATTGGGAAGGATTTGGTGTTGAGACACATCAGTTCAGCTCAAGTTTCTTGTGATATGAGTTTTGTAGAGTCATCCAGAGAGGATGATGGGCATATTTAATAAACCCTGAAATATATAAATAAATAAAAATTATCATCACAACTGCCTGAAATATTAAAGAACATTGATAAATAAATTACAACATTTTCAACTTGGGCTCCTTTATGAAACATGTTTTTGAAATAGCTGTAAATAGCTGCAACTATACTCTGACCCAAGGACTGGTTGAAGGATTTACTCTACAATTTAATTTGCCTTAGAAAAATGTAACAGCAATGAGAAATAATTGGTTCATCAACTGGTGATCAATGCTGGTTATCAATCCAATTCTTCACAGGCACATACATCACTGTAAATCTGGTGAATTCCTTAACTTCATTTATATTACTCCTGGCTTGCAAGGTTGCAAGTGAAAGGATATTAGACCTTCTAATTTCTCATCCTGCCCTTATTCAAAACACCTGCACCTCTCATTCAAAGTTTTGCTGTGCTAGGATTGAAAAGAACCCCCCAGGCTTCAGCCAAGGGAATAAATAACTCTGTCATCTGTGAATATAAGTGAGAAGACAAGATAAAATGTCACCTGGGAATTATTATGCAAAATAGGAGGAATGCAGAAGGCAAAACAATGTTAAAATTTAATTTGTGTGTTTTAATATTATTGTCTTTTTATGTTTTAAAGGCACAATGTAAAAATAAATATGACAAAAGGCTAGAAGAATGTAGCATAATTAGCATGAAAATTACACCTAATTTGTTTTCTGGATATTGCTTTGTCTGTATTATAAATGGCATGTGAATACAGTAGAAAGTGAAATAACTGAGAATTTTAAATTCTTTTAAGATTGTGCCATGGGGGCCTTGGTGTCTTGCTCCATTCCTGTCTCTAATTTACTGTTCTTGTTGTCAGCAATAACCTTTGCACAAAAAAGCCTCAGTGCCCCAGCTCTGGGCTCTGTGGCTTCTGGAGCAGGGTCTGCAGTGCAGGCTAATGGGGGAGGGTGGTTCACAGTGTGCAAATCAGGCTCCCTCACTGCCTGTTCCCAGGCAGAAGCTGGGACAGAGCCCATTCCTCTCCTTTCTGAAGGGCCAGCAGACATTCACACACTGGGAGCTGTATCACCCCTGTGCTTTCCAACCAGCTGTGCTGGAGCTCATGATGACCTGACCTTTGAGAAAAGCCTGAAAAGAAAATTCGGTCAGCTGTGGGATATTTGGGTGTTATCCAGTGACCCTAAATTGGTAGCTGGACATTACTGAGGACAGTGTTTCTTGTCCAAGGTAGTGTATAGAGGCATGTTTTCATAAACATCAATTTAACACTAAAAATGATGATTCACTAGCAGCTCTCTGATACAGAGAAGGGGTCTGTTTTTGTTTTAGGACTGCTCTGCCCAAATCTATCTGTTAGAGGGACTGTACATGGCAGATTAAGATAGATTTGGTAGTGAGATACATCAGTTCAGCTCAAGTTCCTTGTGGTACCAGTTTTGTAGAATCACCCAGAGAGGATGGTGAACATAAAACTCTTCTAGAGACCTTGAGAAATCACTGAGTCCATCTCTGCTCCCTTAGGCAGAATGACCTATACCTAAATAATTGTCAAGAGTAATTTGTCATTCTAAGCTGGTCTTAAAAACATAAAATGATGGTAAGGCTCTAATTTTACAGTCCAGTCCCATTCTTGATATTCTTAGCATTACAACATTTTTCTTATGTTCAACTTAAATTTTCTCCATAGCTTTCTAATTCCATTGTTCTTGTCCTATGCACAGTGGGCAAGAATACAATTTCCATCCTCTTTCTCTCTCTCCATCTCTTTCCCATCTTCTATCTGAAGGTGCTCAAGTTGTCTGCAAGCTTTCATGAACTCTAAAATAATTTTATTCAACATATGCTGATCTCATAGTGCTAGATTTATAACATGGTGTCTAGACACTCTAGATAATTAGCATTTTTACTTATTGATAGGAATCAAGGAGCCACAAAGACATGAGAAGATATTTTATTTTTTTAAGCCTTGAGTTGAATAATAGCTTGTCTGTGCAATGGTATTGGGTTAGCTAACATGGATTTCCATGTTTTCTATACTATGGCACTAACCTTGCTGCAGAGACATCTTGTGAACTCTTGGGGAGTTCCAACAAGGAATCATTGGAAGTGGCTGAAAATCTTGTCTTTTTTCTTTGCTCCTTCTCCATCTATGACTGGATATATATCGGAGCAAGCCAGGGAACACCATTTTAGGTTTTAAAGTTAATATCACCAGCTGGCATTGACTCCATGAAGTAGGAACTAAGTAATATGATGGAAATGGGTTTGAAATATCAGGAAGACTGTGTGGATGTATCTTTATCTTAGCACAGTATTTCTCCTTCGCTTTCTTTAATGATTTCCCTTTTGTTAAATGTGACTAACATATCTGCTCAGTTTGTGAAAGTGAGGCCTCAGAGAACTCATTTGTTACAAAAATTCAAACTCATTATTTTTAAGAAATTAAGCTAGATAATGAAATGATAATGTTGATGTTATTATCCTCCAACATCATAATTTCAGAATTGAACATAAAGTCTACTCCAATGAAAATTGTTGCATGGAACATAAAACCAGAATGCTGTGATACTGGAAACATTTAGACATGCACATAAGCATTTTAAAAAGTTTCCAGGCATAAGAACAAAGCTTTTCTTCATTCCAAGGATAAGTCAGCTGAAGTGATCTTTGTACATTAAAATTACTGGTTGCACATTGTGCTAAAGAGGACACACTCATCACAGGAGGCTGAGCACAATAAAACAGAGAATGATCAGGGTCGAAAGAAAATGTAGTAGCATTTTAATAAGAAACACAGCTTCTTTATGAGGCCAAAATGCTAAATAAGTTAGCAATGGGCTTTCATGCAGATGTTAAATCAGGAACAAAGACTGAGATGAGAAGCATCTATATATTAATATTACATACAAATTTCATTCTGTTCTCTGAAGTCTTACTTGTTATGGCATAGTAAAGACCAACAACATCCCTAAATTACAAACATGAAAGACCAAATTTCCCACTGGATCTTGCTCTCACTAGGAATAAAGTTTTGTAGCAGAATCCTAGTTCAAATCTTACATTTTTAAAGGGAAACAATGAGTAATCCTTGTCCAAATAATACAGCCTTTAATCTCCATGGGAAGAGCATTTTACAGAATAAAACGTGTGGTTTTGTCTTTCTTTAAATTAAATCTTTCATTTACATCTTATCCACTGGAAAACCAGTCCTTGGGATGACATGAGTTTACTCACACACTTATTTGAAGTGGGAGTGAGAACATCACTCACTTGCAGGTGAGAGAGAAAGGTGGGAGTGAAAAATCAATGGAATGATCAACCCTTTGGTGTGTTCAAGGACAGGCTCTGTCTGTCCCTACTCCTCATTCCCCTTCTGTCTGGCACTTAGCAGGATCAAACCCTCTCAGTGCCTTTGCCAAGCAGGAATGTTCTGGGAGCAGCTGAGGGAAGGTGGCTTCCCACACAGAGACCTCTGTTTTGCTCAGCAGCTCTCTGCTCTGGGAGAGCAACAGAATGCTCTCCCAGCTCCTTGATGTGTTAAAAGCAAGCAGATCAAAAAATAATTGGCTGCTGAACTTCATATTAGAAGGATAGTGAATTTATCTCATGTAGTCACTTTGGAATATCAGATTTCTTGTTTTCCTGACTGTTGGTGGTATGATTTAGGTGCCTCCCAGGAGCAGCTCCAGGAGCCCCAGTCAGGTACAGAGAGAGGCCAGCACCAGCCACCAGAAAGCACCAGTTCTCCACAGAAAAATTCTCCTTCAGAATGCTGGGGCACCCCCCAGAGAGCACATGAGAGCACTCTGAGGGGCTTTTTTGCAGTTGACCTCTGCTCCAGTCCTTGCTCCAGTTATGAGCTGCCTCACCCCTTCCAACATTCCCTCAGCATGGTCAGTGACTGCCAGACAAAGCATCAGGGCAGAAGTGCTCAGTTCCTCTGTAACTGATTTTTTTTTGCCCAAAGAGAAGCTCTGAATGAAATTTGAGATGCCTTCTTGCAGAGCCCCCATGGTAGTGGTTAAAGCATTGGTTGGCAAATTTTCCAAGTACTTCTGTTTTCTAAATAAATCCTCCTGTGTTTGAACATTGTTTGCAGACCTAATACTAGCATTCTTTCTGTCAGTTAAGATCACTGCTATAGTCCATCTTAGACAAAGAGAAGTATGTCAGGGAGCACATATTTAAGCAGGTTTTAGCGGTGTTTCAAGTTGCACATGAGTTTGGGGAGCTGGTTGCAGTATGTAAACAAAAGCTAGAGCAGGATGTTTTGACTTCACTCACTGTGACAGCAGCCAGATGCAAAATCTACCTTCAGATGTTGTAGCCCAGAGTAAATAATGAGACTCACCAAGAACCTGACATCTATTTTTTTAAGAACTCTTTTCAAAGAAAAGAGACAATCCCTCAGACATGCGAGGGTCTATTTCACCCAATGTTTTGAATAAATTGGCAGCAGAAGCCGAAGGCTTTGACAATTGTTTGTCACAGAGGTGTGCACTGCATCAGTATTTGTAACAATAAAGCTTTAGATTTCAAAACATCTACAAAGGAAATCCCATCAAAAAGGACAGCTAAAGTCCTGACTGGATCATCAGTGAAAATTTCCCTTCTGCCCAGTCTCCCATACCTGGATAATTTTGGTTGCCAGAAAATCCTTGGCATTTTGCAGAATGCTGGAACTCCTTGGTTGACATCATTAATGCCGACTTGTTTGGCACATAAAGCCAGTGGGAAATATGATTGAAAAATATAATGGACCCCTGAAAGCAAGAGACTCAGAGAAGGAACGGTCTGCTTTTCTGCTTTATTATTTCTGAGAAAATAATGTTTGGCAGCATGCACAGCGGTTAGTGGAAGGTACTACTGCTTATTTGCTGTCTAGCATTTGCTTCTCTAAAGGAGTTTTAGCTATGTGCTCTCTCTCACTGTTTTTTCACAGTGAAGCTTCTGTACAGTGCATGAAATCTGTGCAAGAGCTTAACTCCCCATGACCACAAGAGCAGGACCAAGCCGATTAATTCTGCTTATGCAAAATACTCTCTCAGACTGGAGCTTTTATTCAAGAAAATGAGTGGCTGGGTGAGTCATGGCCATTTCCCCAAATCCACACTGCCCAGAAAGGTAATTATTCAAAGAACAGATGTTAGGGTACCAGTTCCACTATCTTTGCTCCTGAAGCCAGAGATATGGAGAGGATAAGGAAAGAACACACATATGCAGTAAGAAAATGTTTTCAGCTGTTAGCAATGGTACAGCAAACTGAAAGCCTTTGGCAGAACAGAGGCTATTATGAGTTTCCAGCTCTCAAGCTCTGTGTCTCAAGTGCTGTCTGGGGCATACAGGGAGACGTCTGCCCTTGCCCCAGGAATGCTCCCTGGGCCAGGGAGGCAGTGGCTGCTGATGGACAGCCAGGGCACAGAGGAGCAGCAAGGATAAACAGGAGCTTCAGCTTTGCAGCCAGCTGAGAATTCTCTCTGATCTGGTATTAATTGAAAATTCACAGGCAGAGCAGAGTGGTGGAAGCTCTTTTGGCTGCAGCTCTGCCCGAGTGAGAGAGGAATTTGGGATTTCTGCAGGTACAGTGCTGAAGAATTCTCTCTAGTTCAGGGCAGAGATGAATTCTTCTCTTCCCCCTGCAAACCTTGGGGGTTTGTATTCATGGCAAGTTAAATATGAGTTAACCAGTGTGCCCTGAGTGTGCCCTGGCAGCCAGCAGAATTCATAGTTCTATGATTCTATGCCATTTCCCTGTAGGAAGGCAGGATGGCTAACTTCTCTAGACTCTTATGAGATACCCCATAGCCCCCTGATCCTTTGTACTTGCCTCTTTTTTTATGACTCTCTGCTTGTGCATCACTTTTCCTTTTATTAGCCTCATCATTCCTTTCATTATCCAAAAATCATTAACCTCTCATGCTATAGAAACTCAGTCCTGCCAAATCACCAAGAGAGGTACCCATGCAACAGACAGACAAGCCCACAAGCAAAGCACCTATATAATCTTAAAAATAAGCTACCTCCTCCTCCAAAAGCAATATAGGGAATGAAAACCCAAGAAGTACAGAGAGGAATAGAGGGATGAAAACAGCTTGTATTCACTTGAAATAATTTCATATTAATATGAAGGGGATCATACATTTTTAGATTTTTTTCAGAATGCATTTTTTTTTTATTTGATAGAATAAAACAGGACCTGGTGCATGGAAATATCACAGAAACATCTTGGAAGTCTAGTGAATAAAGAATTTCTGCAATAGCAATAGCAAAAGCAAAGAAAAACACTTAACTTTTAATATTTTTAAAGCCTAACTCCCCCCTTTTCTTTGGGTTTTGCTAATTGCAAGAAAGGAGTTTTCCGAGGTGTGCTACTCTCAGTCTTTAAAGGAACACATATATAAATACCTAAAAAAACCCCATAGAAAGTGAAGATTGTTCAGTTAATATACAATTTAAGTTTAATTTTCATATGGTTACCAAGCTTTCAGCTGCAATTCTTTTAATAACAATCAGAGGACCCTCACTTGTACTGACTACTACTTTCTTATAAAGGGAGCTGGACACATTTAGGGACCAAAGCTGAAGGTAAAGATGCATGATTGTTTCTTCTCTGTAGAAATTATTTATGGCATATTTTTTCACCTCTTGAAGCAACAGAATGAAATTTCACTCTCCTCTGGGAGTGGTAGAGACAAAAGACTAACAAATGATTGAAGTGGCCAAAGTGTGTTACTTCATGGTAGTGAACTTCCCTGGAAAGTGCAGCTGTTGCCTCAGGCTGTGTTTCTGATCGCCCCCATGAACACTGCAGCCTGTGTCCTCAGGCAGCCCTGCAGGATGGGGTGTGGGAGGGAGGTTGGGTGTTGCCAGCCCACAGAGCCTCTCAGAGACAGCACTGAGCACTGACCTGTGCTCTGCTCTGCGTGCAGATCTCTCTGAATTTCTCCATACAAAAAGGTGCAGGCAGCTCTACACAGCCAGACTAAATGACATTGAGACATTTCCTTTTCTGCAGAGTGGTGTTTTTCACTTTCCAGCATTAAGGCACCAGCTGGAGAAAGCATTAACTTAACTCCCTTTAGGAGCCCTCTAGACACCTGTGGGATAAGTTCAAAGGAGTGAGAGTTCAATGCCATAACAAAGAATTACATGCCCATGCCCATGGAAAAACCATTTTGATAGAGCTGAAATAAGAAAATAAAAGTCAATATATTGAGATACTTATACAGGGCTCCCACCTGAAGACTTGTCTGGTGCCAGCCTGTGAATCTGTATGAGAAGAATTCAGATTCCTCCTACCCTTCCCCTTTCCAAAACATATAGGGAAGAACCTATGTAAGATGTGTAGGAAAGACATTGTTCATGCTGAGAAAGGACTGGAGTTTTCTTTGAAAGCCCCTGCCAGGCTGGGTTGTGAATCCAGGCTTAGGATCCTGCCACCTATCCCAATTTGTCATGGATGAGTGGAATGCAACCCACCTCAAAAAGAGAAGCAACAGCATCTTTTATTGAGGTAAAATAGTAATTTGTGAGAGTTCAATAAGCTAGATGGGCTTTAACACAGTTTAACAGTGGTTTGACAAGATTTAATAAAGGCAAGGGTCACTTTATTAATTACTTCATGGAAATTGGTTAGAATGGTTCAACAGAGACCAGAGATGCAAAGAATAAGGAAGACCCTCACGCTGAGTCATGAGTTTCAGATAGGACCCCCTAAAACTTCTAAAATCCTTATGGAGCCTGGGTGCAGCTGGATCCAATCTTAGTGTCAGACTTGGACAATGGCTTATGTCTGATGTAATTGTCTGTACAATGTTTATAATAATTAATATTGATGCAGTCCAAGAATAGCTAAAATAGGCTGAAATTGAATTAATTTGATAAAAATCCTGAGAAGTAGATTTTCTCCAAAAGGCATAAGAGTGAATTTTGGGCTGCTAACACCTGGTTCATACCTGAGCAGTGACCAAAGGCAGGAATGGGGTGACACCTGGGTCCTTCCTTCTCTGGTGGAGCCTCACTCCTGTAAAACAGAGACATTTCTGAGAGGGAGAGACTCTGTCTGGATCCAAAATCCATGGGAGCTATAACACAGTGATAAGGAGCTTTGGCATATGTCCTCCTCCCTCCACCAGAAACATAAAATTGGTTGGAAAAGAGAAAAAGGACAGGCAATATTTTAAGGCTGATGGAATCAATTAAGTTCATGTCCATTAAAATCCTGTGACAGATATGGTCAAAATATGTCTACTGATGGTAAACCTGAGTATGACTGTGCTTAACTCACCTTGAACTGAAATTTGGTAATGGGCTCTCATCTCTCCTGTACCTTCCAAAGAGGCGGGCATTAGCCCTCTAAAATGTAGAAAAACATAGAAAAATATTATGTAAATCCAGTGTCATATAGCTCCCTGTCCCCCTGGGAAATTTTAGCTGTATTCCTTAGGTAAAATCATCCCTTATTTAGCACAGCTCACTGCATTTCCTCAAGAGGTAGAGGGCTGAAAAACACAGAGCCTGAAGTATGTGCTGGCCCTCTGCAGTAGTTCACTGTGTGGCAGGAAAATTTTCATAATGTCTTCTCAGAGTAAATTACTCCCCTGGCCTTGTATTCCTCATCTAAACTGAGCATTAAATTCAGACTGATTTCATCAGCAAATTAAGGAACAAAACAAGAAAAAAAAATGTCAGAAAAGCTACAACATGCTTAATTTAATTGGATTTTCTGTTCTGAATCAGGAGAATGAAAGAAACATTAGACAGAACATGCCCAAATGTTAAGGCAGCATGAACAGCACCATCTGTCACAATATTTCTCTAGTTATTTTTAATCTCTTACATAGTTAAAATTATGTTTTCTTAGTGAGAGACATTATTGTAGAACATTTATCTGTTGTAAACAGACATTAAAGTATTCATTATCCCCAGGATCCATTAGAAAGAATAAATGAAGAAGAGAAGTAGTTGTACACTTTTCATGCCCTGCACCACTCAATATTTGATAGAAATGTTGGAATTGTCATATTAGGTCATACTTGAAGGTCTAGTGAGTTTGTAATCCCTCTTCAGAGCTTGCCACCCCCCCCCATGTATGTCAGGGAACCTAATGATAAAATATCTTACAGAATAAACTGGCTTGGAGGAAAAGATTCTTCTTAAGCCCTAAGTGATTACCAGTGACTGAGCTCAAAGGGAACAAGCTATTTTACCCCTCTTTTCTTTCTGTAAGTGTGCAAACCTGCTTAAATTCCACGGAATTTTTGGCTCAAAGATCATAAATGGTCTGACCATCATCACACTTGTGAAAGGGCTCAGAAGGGGCTCAAGTGGATGCACAGGTACCTCAGTGGCACTGACTCCTGCACTGGGAGGCCATCCCTGGGCAACTGTAGGCATTTGTGGCCAAACAATGCAAAGCAGCCTTCTCACATGAATGGTCTGCAGATATATTAGTGCAGACATTAGCTGGGGTGTATCAGCAGAGCTCCACTGATGTCAGGGATTTGTACCAACTGAGCATCTGATCTGCTCTGTGCACATGCACAGCTTCAAATCTTGCATTTCTCTGTTGTGAAAATTATCAAAGACTAAAAAGCAAATAAAAAGGCTTGAGAGAAGTACTTTTCCAACACACACACAAAAAAGTTTCTGGTACTACAGCTTGTTTTATTTCAGTCTCCCTAGCTCCTAACTTTTCTCTGGATTTTATGTCAAATTCCTCATTTCTGTAGAACGTTGTTTTGCTTTTAGATCACCTAATGGAGGTGCCTTTTGACAAACACACAAACCAGGAAACAAATGTTTAAAACAATTTTATTTAAGCTGCCCTTTAGTGAGTATACACCTCCAAACAGCCACTGTAGAAATCCTGGGCTGTTAATCTGTGTGAAACAGAGTGACCAGCTCAGTGACCAGCTCTGCCTTGAGTTGATATATGCTGGCCAGTCTGGGCAGTGGCAGTGCTGGCACAACCTCTGTCCAAGGCAGCTCATTCCAGCTCCTCCCTCTCTGTGCCCTGCTGGAGGAACTGACCTGTCCTGGCAGGCTCTGAGCTCCGAGCCTGGCCGTCCCTGTGGTCTGTGGGTGCCACGAGGGGAAAAGCTCAGGCCCTGGGGCTGGATGGTTAAGGATGCCAGATGCCTGATTATAAAATGCTAAAATTTAATGGGCTGCCACACTTCCATCATTGCCAAGTCTTGTGATTTTTTTTTATCATGACTCTCACAATATTTGATGTTGTACTCCAAGCTACAGCATCTGAATATTTGGGGGTTATAGTTAGAGTATTCACAATTATGCACAGTTTTTTTTGAGGTTATTTTGTTGCTCCTTAGCTTAGAAAAAAAGCTCAGATTTGTGACCCTAAAGATACTGTTACCATCTCCAGTTTTGTAAATACTTGCTACAGCCTGTATATAATTCCTGCATAAATTGCAGATGCTGTGAGGGATAAAACCCCTCTTCTGGTGGTGATTGCTATATCTCTGTGGACAGCAATGGCAGCTTAGATGTGAGTTCATTTGTGCTATGCTGAGTCATGCACCAGGGCTGGCAAAAAAAATTTAAAGTGTCCCAATCCTTTGTAAATTTGCTCAATAGAAACTGGGCACAGGCTCAAACACTTACTGGTTTAAATGGACAATGCTACAGAGATGGAAATAAAAACATTGGGAACTTGATCTAACCTGTCCAGAGGCAAACCTCTCTTCCTTTCTGTGTTTGTTACTCAGTTCCCGTGTTTGTCCCAGTGGGAAGGAGAGTGCACAGCTGAGACAGCCTCCTGTCCCCACCTGTATGGCAGGAACCCCCTGCTCAAACCAGCCCCCCTGACTCTCCTCAGCTGTCCCAGGAAAAGCAAAGTTTACCTAAAGCCAGATTTATTAAGCTCTTTGTGATTTGGGTTACAGTTTCTGCTTACTGTAAACCTGTGGGTAAATAAACACTAAATCGATTTTTTTTTTTTTTTGTTAAAATTATCCTACATCTCTTCAAACAGCTGCTGCTGAAGCTGGGCAGACACAAGTGTGTTTTAAGTCCTGTAGGTATGGGTGCCATGGCATTGAACAGAGCTGGGAAACAGCTGAAATGCTGGGAAACGCAGGAGCCCAATGACGGAACCAGAGGGCGAAGGGAAAATACACAACCCAAAATCTGTTACTGAAGGTGTTTACTTCATCTTGCTTGTTCTGTTTCCAGAGATGATGGGATTCAGCTGGGAAACTTTTCTCATAGTGAAACCTTCAGTAAAAGCTTTTAGGACTTTAATACATTAAATTTTTTTTTCTTATAATTTTAAACAAAATTTATGTTAAGTACTTTAATGTGCAGCTATGTGGAAAGACACATTTGGTAATATGCCATCAGTTTCAGAAATAGAAGGACAAAGAAAGGACACCAGAAGGAATGTCCTACCCATCAAGAAAGGCAAAGCAGAAACCAGTTGCAAAATAGGTGCTTGAAAAATCCTTTCTCTGGACAATAGGGAATTTAAAGAATCAGTCAAAAAATGCCCCATAAGAAGCTCTGTATGCTTCTGTATGGCAGCAGTCCCTAAATGTAAGTAACCAGCAAAGAAAAATCTGCTATTTTCTGAATTGTGTTCTTTGCTCCTGTTTCACAAACAGGTTATTTTTTGTTGACACCATGTCTCTTTTATAAGAATTAATATGGATTGCAAACATAACTAATGTGGGTAATGCTTATCCAATGTGGATGCTTATCCAATTACTGCCGGTAAAACAGTTATGTCACAAATAATCTGGAGAGCAAGCCTGAAACCTTGGCCATGCTGGAGTCCATGTAATTTTTTCTGCTGCTGAGTGAGGTCAGGATTTGCTCGGAAGCACTTTGCAGTAGCAGAAATTACTTCAGTCAGCAAAAGGGATGAGTTTCTGTTTTCAGGTGAGGGAAAACCACCAAATCCTCTTGGCAAACAAGTGGTCTTAAAATACAAAATAACATTCCTTTGTAGATGCACCCTTTTAAAGTACATAATCAGCACTAAAAAACACCAGTTTCACTTCTACATTAATAAGCTAGGCTGGGATTTGTGGGGGAAACAGCGTTGGGGAAAGTGTCAGTCAACAGAACAGATGTTGAAAGCTGTAAGAGGCTTATATGGAGATTATATTCACAACGTATTTCAGGAATACATGTATATTCTGTCTTCAAATTCTATTAGCTGATGAGTGTCCATCAGCTTATGGGCACTAAGACTCATCTTTGAGGCTCAGGCCACAGACCCTGTAGAGAAACAGAGTCAGGAAATGAGGAGGCTCCTGTACCTCCAATACCATTGGTGCCCAGGGAGAAAAAGCTTCATTTACAACACTTGAAGAAGGAGAGGAACTATGTCACCTCCCTGCCTGCTGCTGGCACACCACAAGAATCTGTAATTGATGTCTGAAGACATGTGAAAAACTTACAGTGGCAAATAGATCAGTTTAATACAGGCTCTTAACTACTGTGGAAGGTCACCATGGGAGATGTGAATTTTGAGCAGTGTGAGGTTTAAAAAAAGGGCAGCAGGAGCGTGGGTCAGCAGCCACTATTGAAGTCCCAATGCAAGACAAAAGAGCAGATCAACCATTCTGAATATTAATAGCCTTGGAAAAGCAGGAATACAAGAAATAGGAAAAAAGGGAAGAAGTCAGTTTGTGATTTAGATAAAGAAGTTTAAAAGGAGAAAAACAAGGGATGAAGAATAAACTAGTGTCCATTGACTCACAATAAAAGTACTATGTTTTCCCTCTGCTATGACTTGTTTACATGTTGAAGCCATCAGTTTAAAAAGCAGACCAAACCAGGACTTGTGTTAATTTATTATGCTTTTCTCTGCAGAAAGAAAACAATTTTTCAAATCATACTCTCTCTACTTTATCATGGTTTGTCTCTTATTTCACAGTTTAATCTGATGCTGGAGTTCCATCAGGATGTAGCCCCTGACAAAAAAAACCCCAAAAAACCAAACCAAGCCAAACCAAACCAAAAATTTTCCTTCCTTATGAAGATTGGGCATGGTTCATTTAGATGTATTCATCTATGTATTGATATAATGTATTATGATTATATAAGCGTTATCTGTCAATTCCACTGCTCCTCTGCAGCCAGAATGGTCAATGTCTATAGAGGGACCTTATAATATCTTATAAGGGCTATTATTTGTAATAAAATAATATTCAGCACCGTGTGAAAGATACTATTTAATAAAAAATGCTTAGATTTTGTGATTGAGTTGTTATTCATGGTGGTAAATTGCAGACAGCTGCTGAAATAATAAATAGATCTGATTCATGTGATTTTCCTTTTTGAATCTCTTTTTTTCTTGTATCTTCTACTCAGCTTCTTATTCAGCTTTGGCTGATTTCTGTCTTGTTATCTTGAACTACTAAAATTAGACTTTATTCTTGGATCCCATCAACACAATAGACAGATGCAGACCTCTGTTCATCAGCAGCAAAAATATCTTGGGACAAAAGCTCATAAAAACTTTGTTGATGTACTGAATACACACATGAAGGAAACTTACACCTAGGTGGTGCTAAACCGTGGGGTTAGGTCTGAATACTTGGGCCCCACTGAATTCAGTCAGGCTCGTTACACACTGAGTACTTTAAAAAAACACCCCACCTTGCAGTGAGCACTGAAAAATCAGGAGCAAACCAAGATACTACAATTGGAAATATAGCTTGCTGGACATAATGAACAGAGCAAGGAAATTCAAGGTTGTTATATATATTTATCTGCATAACTTTAGGAGAAGTTCTGTAGTGCTTTTCGAGGATAAAGCAAAATATTTCAGTGCTTACTGAAAGATAATGCAGAGCACTTCCTATGAGTAGCTAGTAGTTAGAGAGACAGGGTTCACAGCAACAATCAGAGTTGTAAGAGCAAGGTGGAAATCTGTGAGTAGATTGACATAAGCTGCTGAGGAACATGAAAGGAGGAGGACAGTTACTGGGTTAGTTGTAATAGTGAGGGAGCTGATGCATTCAGGTTGTCCTTCAAATGTAGATCCTCTATGTGATTTATGTCCAAGTGCTGTTCAAAAGCACTGGAAGGAGCTCATGGGTTACTTTTCAACAGGCCAGGCATTGCTGCATTTTATAAAGTGATATTTAGGAAGCCTTTATTACATGTACCTCACCATTTTCTGAGTGAAATATTTCTTATTTCTTTATGACATTTAAAAACCTCCTTACTCAGGAATTGTCTGCAGAAGAACAGCTGCTGTTTTTCCTTTGTGGAAAACAAAGTTGTTGCTAGTTGCACACACAGTTCTATTAACCCATACTTATCCAGGCAATCAGCTTCCACTGGATTCCATTTCTATTGAAGCAGAATGGTAACATACTTTTAGGCTTTATGTTTAATGCACTTTCTGAATTTCATGTTGATGCCATGCTTCAGCTGAGGCTTTTTCAGACTATACTAAATTCATGAGGTAGAATGACAATGCTTAAGGTTGCTCTGAAGTCCATGGAAAAACTCCCAATAATTTCAATTGGTCCTGGTCTAAACCTTTAATGACAATGGAAACCCACATCAAGAATAGAGAAGGCACTGCTCTTTTGATGTGCTTTCAAGTTGTCTGTGTATTTAGTGCTGTGTCTCATTGCTCTGTACAACACAGGAATGTGCTGCTGCATTTGACAAGAGCTATTGACCTGATTGCTCTTTGCACAGGGTGCCTTTCTCTTTTTAAGATCCCACAGCACTTAGTGAGATACTGATAAGTTGAATTATCTGGAATGAAGACCTCCTGTGGGCTCAGGAACCATAGCCCTTCTCCAGCTGAGTGTCCTGCCCTGGTGCAGGCTCTGGGGCACTCAGCAGGGTAAGGCTTTGCCCCCATGCACACATGGCAGCTCTCCTTGGCCCCAGGTTACCTCTCCCACTCCAGCAATCCTCAGCTGCTCAAAGCAACTGTGCAGCAATAAAATAGCTCGGTGCAGCAAGTGGGTGGACATTATTCCATGTGAAACTGCAAAGGGAACATAATTACTGTAGGCAGAATATAATTACTCAGAGTGGGATCTGGCTTGAGCTTTATGGGCTAAAGCTTTCCTGTAGAGACAAGTACTATTGAGATTAAAAAACATAATGAGTCTGTGCTTTTGTTTTAGATTTCAGATGGAAGATGGTTAGTTCATGAGCTCTGAGCACCATGATGGGACATTACTTCATTCATCTGTCACCTGTATGAGTGCTATTTCATGTTGCACTTTCTTGAATGTGTGCAGAGATACTCAGTACCCTCTATAAAGCTTTGCCTGTGAAAGCTGTTCAGCCAGCCCCTGCACCCTGTTCTACTACAGTTCATCCTCATCTTCTGCTTTCTGTTGCCCACCTCCCAGAAAGCAGGAGTCTTCAGAGATACTTTAAGACATTTGTTTTTTAAAACTTCCACATTATTTTGTATTACCTTGCTCAACTGGTAGACAATATATGTTTTATGCTGGTCATTTAGTAAGATATATTATTTGAAAATTGTGATGAAAGAAATGTTTTATTTTAGATACATTGAAAGGTTGTATAACTTCAGTTTAAAGGTCTAGTACACTGATAATGTGGCATATTTTCTTCTGATTGCACTGCACTGAGAGTGGCTTTGGTCACAAGCACAGAGCCAATTTCCATGTGAAAATCTTGTAATGAGCTATTGAAGCTGTGTCCTTGTTTTATGCATAGTGCTGAAGCTTTCAGTTACTCTTATAATGTTTGGGTTTTGGTACACTTACTATACACATTTTTAGTATAAGTGATGAAAAAGAATTTCAGGAAAAGACATGTTTTCTGGTCCTAAAGCACACACCGAATCCATGAAAGCTGGACTTGATGAAAAAATATGGGTATGCAAAAGACATGTGAAGCCTTTATGTTGATTTTTTGTAATGCTGGGTGACTGATTTCGCAAACTTGGCATTTCTTTGATGTTGATTTTTTAATGAAACTATATATATATATATATGTATGCTTCTGAAGATGTAGTTTTGAAGATTAAAAGGTAATCCACTTGTTCCAAAATCTTGTTGACTAATTTGAGCCATGATTAAACACAAGTAATGGACAAGAAATATTTGGAAACCCAAAAGACATGGCATTGGCTCTGGGAGATTGGTGGTGGCTGGTGTGGACTAAAGGCTGTCAGTTGCACTGGGGAAACTGATGCACAGAGAGGGAAGAAGAACACAGTAGTGGGATTAACTACAGACCTGCACTGGTGCCTCTGTAATCCCACTGCAGTGCTCTATTCTCTTTTCCTCTTTTCTTGCTTAAAACATTAGCCAAAGTAGCACAAGAAATGGATTTTTCTAGTAAGATAGATAATATTCCTTACAATGAAGCAGTCTTTACAAGAAATGTGTTAATTGTCAGCGCAGTTGTCCATTAAACAACAGTTTCTTTGTCAGTGCTGATTAGAGTTTCTTGATATTGTGGGAAAATAAGTGACTTTAGGCCTGGAATCCTATGTTGGGCAGGAGGAAAGAAGGAAAAGAGAGAGTGTGATTTCATAATTTATATGATTTATGACAATGTTTTCCCACATCATCATTCAATTGCTGTGACATTCAGTCTGTGAAAAAACTTGTGTGGGTTTTAACACCTGAAGTCATGAACAGAAATGTGCCTTGGTTTGGTTCTTTTTAAAATTTTATTTTAGAGCAAGAGAAAGATCAAGATTGGCAGCACCTGGGAAGAACAATCCTTTCCTTAACCACACAAAATATATAACATAGGAAACAGTTGTAGAAACATCCTTGGAAAAGGCCAAAGACATGATGGAAGGGACTTTATCAGGGAAAAGAAAGAAATTCACTCCTCTGCTGTTCATGTTCCTGATCTCTCTGTTCAAATTGCTAACAAGGGTGTTGAATGACTAAGGCCTGCACATTTTTGCCCATCTGTCTGCTAAAGTATATTAACTCATATTGCATGAACCACCACACACTCAATAGATGGTAACAGCTCCCAATCACTTCTAATTTAATTCAGTTTTGGACTGATAACCCAGAGCTCCCATGAAACTTAAAGGCAATCTTTTGTTCGTTGAGCCAATAAAAGTACAAAGCCCTTTAATGCTACCAGTCTTCTGAACTGTTTACTATCATATGTTTCTACCAAACTTTCCTTTTTTATTTTTTTGGGAAAAGAAATACACTGAATTACATTACAATGCACTGATGGAGATCTATAAGTGTCAATGAAATCTTATGGCAGATTCATTTTGGTGCCTGGAGCAGTGTTCCCCATGTCTGTGGGCATCAGGAACCTGTTCTGGAATATATTCATCAGTAATGCCCCCTGTTCCAGATGCAAGAGTGTCAGAACTTACTGAGTTTCTGTGTAAAATGTGTACCAGTCTCCTCAACATGGCTGAGAGCAGAGCAGCTCATGAAGTGAAACAAACTTCCAAACTTCAGCCAACTGCTGTGTCTTGCCAGGTGTAATTTTGGTGTCCACACTGTCACAGGATACTGTCACTGGCAAATACCTGGCTTCTGCACTGACCCCAGTCCTTGGGAAAGGTGTATACAGGCCATATTTCATACAAGAGACACATGTCAAGAAGCTTGTGGCAGCCCAAAAGGGCACATTGGCATAGAATGGCACAGTTTGGTATCCATTTACCAGCTCTGGTTCCAGGACTGGGTCAATAATTGTTCTTGTTTTGGACTCAGTCCCACATGCTGCAATATATTAGAGACCTTCAAAGATGATAACTGGAAATGAATTTGATACCCTTGGTAGAAATCCAGATATGCATGTGACGTTACCTATGGTTTTTGTTTTTTTTTTTTTTTGTGGTAAACAAGATAACAATTAAGTCTCTAAGATTAATATCCGTTATTTCTATGATGTACTGAAACCTTGAAGATGAGAAAGCAGCCATTCCTCTTAATTGCTTTCAGACTATTTAATCTCCTTCTTAAGGAAAAAGTACTGTATTGCAGTGAGCAAGAGCATCTTCACATTATTTCAAGAATCCTTTGGTGCAGTTCTGTGATGTAATTATGGGAGGAGCACAGAAGCCTCTTGGAATCTGTGAGAAGTCATTGCAGCATCATCATGGTTACCCCTGTTTGTCAGTTTGGGCCATGGTTTTGGTTGTGAATTAAAGTTTGTCTGAGTTTATCAACTGCTTTTACTTCCATGACAATGTTTGATCATGAATAGGAGAAAAGATTTCTCTACACCTATTAGCTGGATCTATATTTTATGAAAATAGCACCCCACTTCAAAACACTTTTATCCCTCCAAATGCTTTTGCATTAATAACATGCCAAATATAAAGATCATTCAAATGCCTCAAGCAGCCCTTGATATTAAAAAGCCCCATTAGCAGGCTATTAAAAAAAGAGTTTCTAGAACTTGTGGGCAATCTTAACATTTCTGGTTTTCTTTAACAGTGAGTTTCAGGGCAACTACTTGAACTTTTGGGGATGTTGCCCTGAGTTCAGACATGGTGTTATTCTGTTTAATGGTAATTTTTGTTCTAGGTGAAGGAGGTCACTGCACTTCTTTTACCTTCATTTTAACAATGCAGAACCCAAAAGCACTGCATTCTTCACATAACTGGATGGAAGCTAATATTTTCCATTGCTCAAAAGGGGTGGAAGATTAGTTGTACAGGTTTTTCATTACATTTAAAGTAAACCACAGTTTGCTTACTATTGCTGTGAGAAATGTAGGGATGTTAATACTCACCATCTGCTATGACATGTGCATGGCAAAAGTAACTTGTTCGTAGTATCTTGTGAACAAAAAAAGAAAGAAATAGCATTTGCTATTTATAAATATATATATATCTCAAAAGTATTAATGAATAAGTACAATTAAAATGAAAAAAAAAGAATTTTATCCCATACATAAATATATTTAACTGTAATACTGATGCTCCTAGTTCTCTCATTATCATTTCCAGATATCCACCATGGAGATAACAGAAGAAATCTTCTAAATGCCTCAATCCACCATCCTTTGCATGCCTTCAAGTGGTGTAAAAGCACAGAAACCTACTGTGAGTGAGAAGTTGTAGGATCAGGCCTTAATATAATTTGGACAGTTTAGCTGAAGTAATTGCTTTAATATCTTTTGATTCTGTTTTTTTTTTTTTCCACTTGACTTTTTTTCATAATCACCTTGTCTCTGCAGGAATCCTTGCTTCATCAAGCTTTATTCATATTTTTTTTTTTTTTTCCTCAGTTCAAATGGGCTTAGACAAGTCAGTCTAAAAGAGAAAAAAAATTAAAAGAGTGAAGTATATATTTTTAAAAGTATTCTCTCTTTTCCATTTGGTAAAGTACAACATTGTAACAAGTGCTTAGAGCTCTCAGATGCTTTTATTATTATGTTTTGGAATATAATATCTTAGCTTTCTTGACCAGTGTTCTATCCCTGGTCAATAATTCACTGGAAAATTACTATTGCTTAATGTATGAAGTTTTGGGTAGATGTCATTGATATGGGAATGAGCAGTAGATAATTTTTGGTTTGAAAGTCAGGCTATTTGATCGCAGTGGTTTCTGATTACCAGATCTGTAAAGAAGATAAAATGCATGTCTCCCTGATGTGGATCTCAGCTGGAGCTATATTTGAAACATCTCTGATTGTAAGAGATGATTCTATGAAATCATTTTTATCTTTCATCGTTGATTGTAAGAGATGGTTCAGTGAAATAATTAAAAAAACATCTGTTCTGTTCTCTTGAAATTTCAGTGCTGCTCAGCCTGAGGCCCATGGGCTGTTTTGTGAGGCACTGAGTAGCCATGCAGTAAAGAATCCCATTTCCTATCAGAGGAGAAATGCTGGGCAGATCCCTGCTCCCTTCTTCATCTCCATTCATTTCTGCTCCTGGGCCCTAAAGGGAGTTGCATATCACACAACAGCTCACCATGTCCATACTTCTCTAATGCTCTTTCCTACATCAAGGATAGGTCATTAAAATGTAATTTAAACCAGCTTTGAACAGTCAGGGGCAAGTGGCAGGGCTTTAGGTTATAAGAGAAATGCTTTTCTAGGTTAAGTTGAGTACTAAATAAAATAATTTCACGTGAATGTGAGAGAAGAAGACATCCAGACCTTAACTAAATGAAATGTGAACTTTGTATAAATTATTGACCAAAAAAAAAAAAATGCTAATTTTCTTCCCACTACACAGCCCTATTTTATATTTTCTTTACCTAGCTTGATATGGGTTAGGGCAGAGGGTGAGTGCTGTTCTAATCTCTGCCCAATTAGTTGTGTTTCTTTCTAGGCCAGACCTCACCACAGTGCCCTGGGGAATTCTGGTAGATGTGAGAGGTATCTGTGCTTTGCAAATCATTAAGAAACATCCAGGAAGACAGTACTGGCATCCTGGGTCCTGCTTTAATGATTTGGCTGCTGCACCATGTTAGTCCTCTGAATGCAGCCAACAGTGACAAATGATTGCCAATTGCTCAGCTTTTGCTCCCATGTACAAAACTTCCCTGTACCTGAAAATCAGGAAAAAAATTTCCATTAAATGGTAATTTCAATTGGGCTGGAAGGACAATTTGCACTGTAGAACTAATTCTGCAGTTCCTGTTCCTCCTCTGAAATAAATCTTCATCTCTCAAGTGACTTGAATGCAAATACATAAATTTATCTTGTTAAATTTTAAACCTACTGCTTTTGGCTATCTCTTTGGGAAGTATGACTGCACAGATTTTGATGACAGTTGTAGCTTGAGATGCAAGCACATCACAATAAGAAAGCAAAGGTTCATATTCAGGTTAATACAATTCATACCTTATTTTTAATTTTACTCCTTAAAGAAAAAAACCATGATTTCTGATGGACTGTTTCTAAATAAAACAGGAGAAGTGGAATATTTTTTTTTTAATACTTGTTATTAATGGGCCTGCCAAGTGGTGAATCATTTGCAGAGTGGAAGGTTAAATACACATAATGTAAAAACAGCATCTCTAAAATGGTAGGAATAGCAAGATTTAAATACTGAGTAATATTTCTGGTTGTAGCTGAAGCTCAGAAGCATTAAACAACTGCTGAAACTATTTGACCTCACTAAGCCTCTAAACTATATGCATTTTATGCTTAAGAATGTCACCACTTCAACCACTGGCATTAAGAAAGATTGGCAAGGTGCCTGTAAATATGAATGTATTGAGTTTGGCCTTTGCCTCCTTGGGAGTCACTGCTACAATTACTTCTAAAAATGAAGACAGAATAGCTGATAATTTTTGAAATAATTCTTTGTTCATGTCACTTGCCCTTTCTGAGCCTTCTGTTTTGATGATCCTTTTGTAGATGAGTACATCCTTATTGCATTGACTGCCTTCTTACACTATATACATAAATTTTAAATTAAATACTTTGGCTATTAACAGTAGTCCAAAGTTGCAAGTCCCAGTGTCACCTGGACTAATCATTAAACCTCCAAGGCTTTTGTGTGAATCTTGATATTCTTGTAGGTTAGTGCAGAAACATTCCAAGAGTTGGTATTTCAAACCCTCTTTCCTGGGGTAGCTCAGTGTGATGATTGTGTGCAATGACTGTCCTTTTGCTTAAGAAAGCAGGGACCACCAGAGCAGAAAGAGTAATTTTCTAGGGTTTTCCCTGCATCAAGGCTATTTGAGCCTGAGCTGGAATGATTTGCACCTATTGTGGATGATCACAAAGGGATATTTCCTGCTACTTGCTAGTACATTTCCCGTGCATATTGCATCAGCCTATGTGAACTGAAAGGATGTGAAAAAACCCACTAAAAATAATGTTTCAAAGACATCATTGTGTATTCTTTTATAGGGTTGTACAGAAAATTCATTATATGACTTTAACTATTTTAAAACATTCTACTTTTCTTGAATCTTGAATTATAGAGGAGTGCCTGGGTTCCTGATTTCATAGTTTATCTTACACACAAGTGTCAGTGTGTTGGGAGAGGCCAGAGCTCTGGGCTACCTGGGCACGTGCAGCAGCAGCCCCACAAGCCCCTGTCACCTGTGCCATGCATTGGCTCTCTCCCAGGCAAGGAGCTCACCAGCCATGCTCTAATATTCCACCTTCACAGGAGGAAACATCATGGCTCTTATTGCCACCATATGGAGACAAATCACTACTGTTTTATTTAATGGTGAAAAACTCAGGTGTGAGTGAGTTTTGTGACAGTAGAACAAAGAAAGCTTCAAAGAGATGAGAAACAATGAACCAAATGATAAATTAACCCAAGGCAGGAGGACTGACCTTTCTTGATAGGAAAACAAACCCCCAAACCCCATCCAGGAAATTCTCCAGGACACAGTTTGCTGAATAGCATATAAAAAGGTCATAGCATCATCTGGGAAGGATTTTCCCCTTAGATTTTGAGAAAAGGTTTCAGATATAACCTACCTAGATGAGGCACATTGGGCACTGCAGGAGCAGTCCATGTTTGCTCTGGCTAGTGCAGTGTTCAGTAGGTAAATAGATGGGGCCTGGAGTCAGCTTGCATAAAATAGTGTGACTGCCTTGAGATCAGTGGAGATCAGTCTGTACCAGCAGCTGAGGGTGGTTCTTTTTTTCCAAGACTGTCAAACCTCAAAACCTGTTTAAAAAGAATGCAAAAAGAGGAAATATTTGCATCCCTTTCTCAGCTGTTCTTATAAACACTTAACAAACTTGCCTTCAATGAAAAATATTAGTAGTGAAATTACAGACATTACATGCAAAACTGTAACCTGTGGGATCTGCCTATCGTGGTCTGTAAGGTGATCAAAGAATACTGAAATTGAAAAAGACATGGGTGACTTGCAAATGTTACAAAACATTGCTTTTCTTTCAAGAGTACCAGCTGATTTCAAAACAGCCAGAGCTTTGCAGGTGGATCCCCACTGTATAAGAGGACTGCCAAAAGGATTGCTATCTAAATTGGGAAATTGGGCAGTAGTAACACAGGCAAGGATGAGTGACCCTGGTTATATTCCAGATTGGACTGGAGTCACTTGGGCCTTGCCCCAGTGCCAGTGATTACAGATTGCCTCCCCCAGAAGTCATCAGCTCTGTGCCTTCTACACAGCCTGGGTTTGTAAATGCATCCTGTCCCTGTGCTCTGCCTGCCTGCTTGTTCTGTTTCAGTCAAAGTATCAAAGAACAGAATTCTGCACACGATTGCCTCTGCATGGGCTTCCCTGGGACTCAACATTTGTGGCAGGTCTACTTTAGAGATTATAGATTTTGGCACAGACTCCTGGCACTGCTGGAATGCGAGTCCAAGGTCAGAGGAGAGGATGTGACACAGATGATGTCTATCTGCAGAAGGAAAAAAAAAAGAAGAGGAGTTGGTGAGTTGGTAGAGTGGAAGGCATTGGGTAACTAACAATTTTGGATTCCAGACAAAGGTAAACCTCCAACTGGTTCCTAGCCCTCAGTGTTTTGGAACATTTACGAACATCATCTGTTCAAAAGATTTTGCTCAGATTAGCTTGAATTTAGAATTTGTGTGATATGTTCCTTTCATAAAGGTTCTGTATTCTGGAATTCACTCCCTGTCCCAAAGTGCAGTTATTCAGGAATATAACACAACACACACACACACACAGAGGAAAAAAACAGCTATCTGACACTAATGACCTTACTTTTAGTATGCAAAATGTCCAAATAAATGAAGGCAATGGGGGTGGTGACAGGGAAGATGACTACTGGGAGATTTGACACAGAGGTGACCTGTTTGCTCCTCTGACTACTGTGGAGCTAATTAAACACAGCATCCCTAGAAATAAAGTGCTGGAGAGAGAGTGAGTAGTCAGTTGCTCTCACTGCATATGTCACTTGGGATTATGATTATACCCATTGCTAAAAGGCAGTTGAATAAGCAAATGTTGTTTTGCAGGAAGAAGGAAAAAAATTCCATCTATTCCACAGCGAGACATGAAATGTATAATTCCAGTAATGAGCGCTGGAAGTATGAGCTATGTTTTAAGCCATTTGAGTTATATTTTAATCCTTCCTTCCCCTATTCTGCTTAAAGAGAAGGAAAAATGATTTTAAGTAAAAAATGCATTTTGTTGCTATAACAGTGTATATCTGGCTGTATTTTTATGCTGAAAACTGTCTCGGTGCTTTAAGGCTTTGGGGCTTTGTTAATTTTGTTCCCAAACTGCTCCATCACTGGCCAAGCTACCTCTGCCCCACACCCTGGGCAGTAGAGATCACCTGACTGAGGATTCCTGCAGGGAATGTGTTTAAATCTCAGCAGATTTTGATACATTTTTGCTTTTTTTTTTCCACTACTCACTTATTTTTTCCCCTGGATCTGATGGGACTGCCACAAAAACCCAAACTTTGAAACTCCTGTGCCCATGGCTGTAAAGTGTCTGCTGTTGGTGTCACCACTGGTCTGTGAGGTCACACTCATGTACCTTCAAACCTGGGATGTCCCAAGTGCTTCAGTCCAGTGTGAATGTCCAGCTATGAACACATTGCATGGAGACCAGAATTGCCATTCCTCATGAGGGATGTTTTCAGTGTTTTCCTTGAGCTAACTCGTTGGGATTAAATTGAAGCCTGTTTTGTGCTTCTGAATGCTTTCTGATTCTGCAGTTGTTTTCAGCACTCTCCTGTGTCCTCTTCCAACACCAATCTAAATCAAACAATCTCTTACCTGTTTGTTGTTCCCCTCCCCTCCCTGGCAGTGTTTCTGCTGTGTGGCTCTCCCAGTGCAGCCCCCATGCCTTCCCTCTCTGTTGTCACAGGTGAACACAGCTCCAAGAACATCAGTGAAACCCCTGTGAGGTTGAAGGAGAAGTGGAAAGCAGATAATGAGCCCTGTGACAGCCACAGATCTGCTGATTAACTGTTATTCATATATGAGGCACCACAACTTGGGCTTTTGTTTTACCCCTTTTCTTCTTTTGATTAAAAGAAGCAGAGAAGAAAAGGCCACCTCTTGCTACATCTTTGGGGCAGTTGGTGGCATTCTCACTCTCCAGTTTACAGCAGGGTTAGAGCTGCTACTCAGAAGATTATCCAGAGCACTCTGTGCTCTGCCATATGCCCCTTCTGCAGTGGATGTTCAGCCAAGCACTTGCCAGACAAATTCCATATGCTGAAATTCCAGAGGCTGTTTCAGCCGTGTGTTCTTTAGCTGCTGTAGTGCAATTGAGTCAGTCTGTGGCTGAGTCTGAGGTCAGCAGTGTCACCTCTTCTTGTTTCAGTCAGTGTAGGGAGCTGATGTGTGCACAATTATTAAGAAATGAATATATTCTTTTGCATTTCTTACAAAGAAGTAGAATCATAATTTATGCCAATTAATACCTTAATTTTTACAGGAATCTTCCTGGACTCTTTTTCACAGACTGTTCTGTTAAATCTTTCTCATTTCCACAAATTCACATCAACAGTGGTATGAGTTAATTTGTACTACTGTGCTATATGTAGACACTCAAAAGGTTCTTAATTTCCATTGAAAATATTCATGTGCAAATGTTCCATATTTTTGAAGTGGTTGCAGTTCTGCTGAGGAGGTAGATCCACCTCTATTATACCATACAGCAGATCTCTTTTATATTTAGATTTTTACTCTGAGAAGAGAGCAATACTCACTGAAAATTGGTTGAATACCAAAATGAAGTGCTAGCTTTGGATTGTT
Organism: Urocynchramus pylzowi; assembly: GCA_013397555.1. NCBI lineage: Eukaryota > Metazoa > Chordata > Aves > Passeriformes > Fringillidae > Urocynchramus > Urocynchramus pylzowi. The sequence continues at coordinate 943,628 of VZRH01004994.1, read as the reverse complement.
AAAATTAGATATTTTAAAATAAGGAATTAATAGCTGCCAGTTTCTGTCTCATTGGTGTTGGCATGAGGCAGGGATGCTGTCAGGCCTGAGGCTGCAGTCTGTGCCTTGTCTCTGCCTTGCCTGGCCCTGCTCTTTCTGTGTATCTTGGTGAGGTGCTGTATTTCTGTCATGTGTTTCAATGAGGGAAGACATCTCTGCATCATGTGGCTCAGTGCTGCTGGTCCTGTGGCAATGGAGGGGTCTGTTTAGGAGAATAATCCTCTGGCTTTAAAAAAGCCAGAAAAGGAAAAAAAATGGGTACTTTTAAATACCTCTGGAGAACAAGTTTGGATTGGGATTTTTTTATTTGTTTGCTTTTTCTTAAACTACTAAATTATAGAAAGATTTAGAATTATAGAAAGATTTTTGTAAATTATAGAAAGATTTTTGTATTCTTGCAGTTCTCTTTAATGTTTGCAGGATAAATACAATTCAGCAGGAGGCATTGATTTAAAAAGTATAAATTCTGGTCTGTTAGAAGACTGGAAGTATAATTTTAGTTTTATTTCTTACATTGAACCATTCCCTCTTGGTCGAGGGCTGGCATTGCTGAGTTGGAGTAGTGCTTTGAGCAACTCCCAAACTGGTGGCAGAACCTGCATGATTTAATACAGCTTGCAATTTTTAAGGGTCTTTTGTTTTCCATCTAGATGTTTTGAGATGTGTAGTATTTTTTCAGTTGTTTGCATGCATACATTTAGTTTGCTTTTAAACTGAGTAATTTTCAGGGAGAAAAATATTTCCAAGATGGCAAAGAGTTAATATTTCTGTAAGAAGAGGAAACTCTGGAAGTGTCTTTATACTGTAAATGAATGGGCAGACATTCATTAATTCAGACTGAAATCCTCCATCTGATGCAAAAAACTCTTGTCATGGGTCAGGTTTACAAACTGCTGAAAGACTGAAAATCAGAATGATTGGAAGCAAAGCTATCAATGTAAGGAGATGTGTCAGCTCTTGCAGGAGATGGGATTGCAGATGTTCATAGGAAGAACATTAAATCCTTGTCCTGACATGAATTTTTATAAACCTTTCTGCAAGCAATATGAAACAAATAAGGTAATACACTTGTTTCAGTATTCATCACATTTGGCTCAGCTAAAAGTAGTGAATTAGGTATTATAATACATCATAACATTAGATTTTGTGGGTGGGAAAATAACTTTCCCATCCTATGGAATATGAGCTCAGAAATTTTCCTTCTCAACAACAGAATGATGCTGGAGCCATTCATAGTCAGAGTGTTTTTTCTTTGTGTTTTGTTTGTTTTAAACTGCAATATTGATGGGGAGCACAGAAACAGCAGCAAAAACACCCAGCAGATGGGGCTCATAGAGTTGGGATACTCAGTGTTCAGATTTTAAATTCCTACTCTGAATCATGAACAACATGGGGATTTTGGAGTGTGCCAGGCAATTGGAATGGCTGCCAGGTTGGAAAGGTTGCTTCAAAGTATGATTTTAATTTTTTTTTTTTTTAAATTTTTGAAGTCCTCATAGTCTCTCTGGATAGGATACTGCTCTTTGTAAGACTAACAGCTCATATTTGTGGGTTATGTACTTGCAGCAATCCATAATGAATGCCTGCAGTAGGACACAAACACAAAATAATCAGAAAATAGAACATTTTACTGTAAATACTGTAATGATTCCATGTACAAATAATTCTTTATTTGTAAAGAATTATTTCTTTACAAATGCTCTTTTGCATTTGTAAAGAAATAATTTCTTCTTTATGCTCTGCATCAGACACTCTCTGGTCAGAACATGTTTACCACAATGCCCAGTGTAGCTGTGAATCACAGTCTGAAGAGAGGTACTGGAAATAAAGTTGCACTTAGAGCTACTGTCCTTGCTCTGATTTAGGGAGGTCTAATTAATCAGACTGGATCTTTTGGACAACCATAAAACTCTGTTTTGCTGCCATGAAATGTTAGACCCAGTTGTTGCTGCCATGAGCTTTTAGTTAGGTTGGGAGCAAAGATTAGAAACTCCTCCAGGAGCAGTCTGACAATGGGATGTAGGAGTAGGAAAGAGCAATACTGGAGCAGCAATAGGGGAAAAATCCAGCATGCAGGAGTAGTTCTTCTGTTTATAGTGGAAGGATTATAGCAAGCAAGGCATAGGAGCTGCATGAGTGGAGATCAATATGAATTCCATCCCCTTACAGGCACATTGATCTTGGGCACGTACATCACTCGCAATCTCCCCGCCGTAACTGGCAAACCAAAGTGTAAAAAATGAGGATGGCAGGGCTGAACTAGGAAATTAAAGAAGAAAAATGTTAAGAAGTATGCACTTTTGATCCTTGGGATGTAAAAAGCACAAGGTCATCTGCTGTTGTGACTAGGTTGACTATAAAATCTAAGTGACTCATTGATTTCATACACCTAGCCCATAAAGTATTTTGGTTTATATGATATAATCTTCCTTTCCATTAACCTGAACTGAGTCACTTTATAAGCAGCTTGAGTTTAGCATATCAGTCAAAGATTGATTGTGCCTAGGAACTGTGTCTAGGTTCAGGAGGACACTGTTTATGGGTTTTTCAGAGTTTTTAGAGTTGAGGAAGAAAAAAATTGTAGGCATATCTGTGAATTGGTAAGAGGCTTTTTCTCTGTTGTTTGGTTGTTTTATTTTTGGTTTGCTTTGTTTTTTGAAAGTAACATTCAGTAAAGAGCAAAGGTCTGACGTTCCTTTTAGTCTTTCCACTTCAAAGAAGTCAGTAATACCAGTAGGAAGAATTGACCTTGTTTATATCAGTGCCATTCCATGAATAAAACTAAATGACATCTCTGATCTTTGAGCTGGTTGTGACTAATTGTGCAGTTTGCATGGATGAATATAGGCAGGCAAGTCCTTGTGATGCAAACACAAGTACTTAATCTTTTGTAGAAAGTAAGGAGATTTATCATAGAATGAAAACCCCTTTCTTTTCCAGAGTAAGCAAATCTTGCTCCAAAAATAACTTATCAAGATTTTCAGGACAAACCCCAGGGATATTCACTGACTGTGTTAAGGGTGTACAGGTAAAAACTAGAGGTGTGCTGTTGGGTGGAAGTTCTAGTGCAGGACTTGAGCAGCCTGATTTATTAGTGTGCTGTATTGTCCCCATTTTACAGAAAGGAGTCAGATGATGGGGTTATGTCAGTGTGAGATTAAAAAGGATGTATCAGATGTGCATGCAATGACTGACACATGGATGGTATTCAGAAAATCACTTTGAATAAGAAGTTTAGTGATATTCCATAATGATGGGGAGCCATGTATGAGATCCTCATTAAGCAGCATGAGCATAACTGTAGTTCCTTCCCCCTGCCTCTGTATTTCCTTTGTGATATCTGTACTGCTTTCTGGAAAGATTGTATTTCTGTGCCTCCTGGGAGGCAGGGAACAGGTGAAGTAAGCAATGGGAACTAGGCTGATCTGATCCTCTTGGGTGTCTGGTGCCCTTGCACACCTGTTGAGCTATTCCTGTGCTTGTGTTCTAAATTGTCAAAGAAAAGCCCTTTATGATTGATTATATATCTCTCTCCACTGGCTGCCATCCTGAGCATGCAGTCTGGCAGCTTTTCAGGATTTCTGCCTGGACCATGGCTGTAGGTACCCTGAGCCTTCAGTATCATACAAACTGCTGCTCTTTCAGGCTTTGAAAGCTCAGTGTGAGTGATTCACTAAAAAGGCTGGTTAGTGATTCTGCCAAGTGCAAAAGAGAAGTTGAGAAAACAGAGAAAAATGAGAGATGTCAGCAAGTATAACTCTCCCCTCACTTCTGCAATATTTTTTCTCTTACTCTGTGGAGATGAAGATGTCTTTTGTTCATGTCTTAGCATTTATTCCCAAACCAGTGTCTAAGGAGATTACTGAAGTCACTCTTGAGTGCCAGTTTATCCATAGTAGTTGTGTAGCTTAACTGTCTCAATCCAGAGTTCACAATAGTTAGTATTTATTTGTTTACCTTTGTAAAACAGCATTTAAACATAATTTGTTAGGTACCTAGGTTAAGCTTCTGACTTTTGTTGCTGCTATACAGATGGCATTGTACTGTCATTTCTCATATTGCAGCATGACACTTTGTTGGTAACTGATGTCCAGCATTGAGATTGTGTTGACTTTTGGGGACGGGGAGAAGGACAATTAGTTTTAATACATAGGGCTATTTGGTATTGAAATCTTAAAGTCTGACACAGATGGCAAGAGACTATCAGTGTGTTTTACTACAAATTAATCTTTCCAAGCTATGCTGAAATGAGGTATTTAAAATGAACTTTAAAATGTATTGTAATGTGCTGTTCTGTAGGAGCCCTAGACAAGTATCTCATCACCTGAAAATTGTCATGTATGAGTGGGGCATCAGAGACATGGCATTCTCCTTGCTTTGATTTATCATGGTTAAGGACATAGCTAAATGAATTTGCAGTGCTTTACTGCATGCATGGCTGTACAAAATACTGAGATGTTCAAATGGATGGGTGAAACTAATCTAACTGCACTTTTGTATCAAGCCCTCCACACAATCTATTGATTAATGAATAATGTACTACATGCAAAAAAAAAAAAAAAAAAAAAAAAAAGGTATTCAAAGCATGACTCATTTTGCAGTGAAAGAATTGCTTGGAAAATTCATTGGGGGCATTTTTGTGTAACATTATTTCATCGGAAAGAGCTCTTCAGAAGTGCCTTGGCCATCACACCTCAACTGCTTCTGACCAGAGCAGTACTTCCTAAAGTGTTTGAAAATGTTAGGCTGGCACATTTGCACACATCTAAAGCAAATGCCCATCAGTGAAACAACATGACACCTCACCTGAGAGGTGTCAATCTTTGAATATTTAGAATTTTTGAATTCTTTCTGTAGAGGCAGTTGCAGCAGGAAGCACGATTAACTTAAATTTGCATAGTTTTGGAAGAAGCTTTTTTCTCTTTCTTGTTGACAAGCCTGCAATCAGAATGATGCCATCCATGCAAAAGGAAGAAGCAGGAAGCATTTCCTAATTGGCTTATAGGTAACTGGAGGAGAAAACAATTAAACACAGACAGGTGTAATAACAGCCACCCATCAAAATAAATACTTCTGTAAGTCTGAGACCTCTGGGTGTCCTGTTAGCTCCTTATTTGAATTTAAACAAGGGCCACTGTTTAAAGGCAGAGACTACTCCTGATATTCCTTAGGAAGAAGACAGTGAGCTCCAGGCTTCCTCTCACTTGAACTGTGAGCAGATAAAAGCCCAGGGGGCCCATTTTTGGAGTCCCTACTTGGAGGTACCAGTTTGAGCTGTTATTTTATTATTTAGTTGTTGCACAGAGAAGGACCTGGGTGGCTGAGGCTGTGCAGTGGGAAGCCAGGAGTTGAGCCCACAGGAAAGCTGCTGTGGCTGCGAGCATGGGGTGGCCTCAGTCCCAGCTCGGGTGGGTGTCAGTGGCTCCTGCATGCCCAGACAGAGAAATTTCCTTGAGACCGGGGCTGAAAGAGGTGGTGGGTCATAGTGACCCCCAGGAGCAGCACGAGGCAATGCTGTGGTGTGCTGCACCAGAAAATACAGGGAGGCAGAGGAGATGGAGCTAATGGAGCAGCATGGAGGGTGAGGAAGGGACAGAGGAGAGAGCCTTGGATGTGGCAGGAACTTCCCCTGGCTAAGGGAGCAAATCTTACCTTTGGATCAAATCTGATCCCTGTGCCTCTCTGAAGTGATTGGTGCAAGGACAGGAATCTTGCTGGTTGTTAGCAGCAAAGCAATTCCTAGTTCCTGAAATATGTGCTTCCCACTGGGAAGTTAATTTATTAGAATGCAGCAAAATAAGGTCAATTGTTCAAAAACTGAGCAATGAGATTTGCTTGTTGGTTTGCTTTTGTATTTGTCAGTAAAATTAAAACATCTTTCTGAACTAGACAAAATCAAAGTATATTAACTTAATTGGCATGTTATGTAGATTAATAAAGTTTAATGCTTGAAGGTTGTGAGTATACTTAGAGTTTATTATGACTGTTAATCAGAATTAAAAAGCTCTGAGGAAATTTCAAAGCCATAAGGACTTTTCTACTCATATAAGCCCTTTGGTATTAACTTACTGCTGATACGTCAGCTTGTTATAAAAATGTAAATGAAGAATGTATTGGTACTGCAATATCCTTGTAGCATTAATTTCTTATATGTTTTTACTGGGAGAGTCTGATTTGCACACTGACTGTGCCAGCAGTAGAATGCTTTCATGGTTATCTGGGGTTGTTTTCTGAGATCCTGACATTGTCCCTGGGTGTCCCAGAGCACAGAGAACAGGTCCTTGGATTGCTGCTTTGGTTTATTTTCTTTCTTAATTCACACCATATTTTTCAGAAGATTCAGATAAACTGTGACTGTTTCAAATTTGGCACAGGTACAAGTTGTGGCCGGATGGTTAAAAGCGGAGCTCAGTTATGGGATGACAGCGCCATAGGGAAGATGTTTGTTTGTTTTTAAAATCTGCTATCAGGAGTGGAGTATCAGGTTTTGTGGTATTGAGAACTTCTGTTCATGTCTAAATGCAGGATAAAGGAAATATTTTGCTTTGCTCTTTGAATACCCTGTTAGAAACCCATATTGAGGGCACAGGAGTCAAAAGCAGTTTTAGAAGTTTTGATTATAAATACTTCAAAATATCTAACCTTTTTCAATTCCTTCTTTGATCTCCTAGCTTATAAATTCAGGATCAACTTCATTTGTGACTAATTCCACAAACCTTGGTGGAATTTTGGCCAAGGATAAATTATTCCAGGATGTTGCATTACATAATTTCTAAACAGAGGTGCTTTCTTAGCAAACCTATAAATACTGTTAAAAGCAGTACAGAAGTAAGGGATCGCTGTTGTTTTGTGCTGAAAGTGCAAAAGTAATCTCTAGAGTTCCTCATCCCCTGCCAGTTTTGTTCCTACTGTGTGCACAGTAAATTTCATAAAATATTAACCTATAGTAAATATTTAATACATAATTTATTTGCATTATATAAGTTCACTCACCAATATATGAAGTGCTGAATAGATAGTTATATAAATATTTTAAAGTGACAAATATATAAATATTTAAATGGCCAATATAAATATTTTAAATGTAGGAACAAGGACCACATTCTCCCTTTTTTCCCTCAGAGTTGAGTAGGTATAATTGCTGACAGCACTTTACTCTGCAATTCGGAAGTAAAAGCCTCAAAGAAATGTGTGTTTTCATTTATGTCAGTAAACTTTGGACTAGGTCTGTAAATTAAATATAGTAAATTTCAGTACTTCATAGGGACAAAAATGTTATTATGGTTTTATGCATTGAATAGAATTTGGGGAATATTACAAAGAGACAGGGCAAGTATTAGCTTAAATTGCAAATTAAAAAAATTATTATAAATGTATTGGTTTTAGCTGGTTTCATGGAATTGTAAGGATAATACAAATGAGAAGACTTGGGTGAGGGAATCAGTTTTTGACTAATAGGAAATGAGAGGAAAGTTCTTTAAAAGTTTTTTTTTTGCTTTGTTTTTTTTTTTTTTTTTTAAATACCTTCCAGCATAAGAACAGGAAAAATGAATGTCCAGATCAGTCTTCCAGCTTGTATTTTTCTATACAAATAACCCTGCAGGCTATCAGGGAAGATAGCCTGCAGGATTATTTGTATAGAAAGAAGAGCAGTGTTATAAATTACAAAATTTACAAGGAGACATTAAATGCTGTATTTGCCAAACTAATTTAAAAATTAGTACATGTAAAGGGATAGTACACTTAAGAAGAAATTGGATGAAATTATTTTGATCAGCCTGATGTGGCTTGATACTTTTTGTGCCTACATGAAACTTGTCCCAACAAGGAGAAGCCCAGCAGACATCCTGGGACACTCACAAGTGTGAACACTTTAGCAGTTGCACCTAAAATAGTAATATTATATACAGAGGAGGAAGTGATTAATGCATTTGTAAATGAGACAGGACAGCTAATCCATCATTTCCTGGAGGAAACAACAAATTTACTTTAGAGAACTTGAGAAGCTTGCTGAACAATATAGTTGTTTATAACCATTGGTGGTTGTATTATTTTTCTTTCCTATTTTAATGAATATTTCTTTTTCAAATAGTGTAATACAGAAAGAATCAAGTCATTATTTGTTTGGGGCTAATTAAACCCACAATTATATTAGCTGTCAAACAGTTGAAAATTAGGAAGTTTCTGCTTGACTTCTTTAAAGATATCTCTTATTAACCAGTCTAAATTCCTGTGCACTGTCCAAGAACAAAACCAATCAGCTCTGAATAACTTATTATTTCTGTATTAATTAAGCTTAATCATCCTGCTAAAAAACCCACACAGATGCTGAAGTTTATCATCAGATCAGCCGACATTTGTTGGCTCTTGTGGCATCAAAAACTTATTAAATGCATGATGTTGAGCTGTGCTTTCTTTTGTTTAAGCAGAGGCAAAACCACACACAAAGTCAAACTTTCCTACTTTGAACTGCACTAGACAGCTTTTGTGAACATCCCAACATTTGCAGAAAGAAAAATTTGTGTGGCAATTTATTGCAAAATAGGAATGGCCTGTTTAGTGAAGAAGATGCTTCTGTCAAACCTGTGCTGGTTTGACAGAAGCATCTTCTGGTTACTTCTGGTTACTTTCTTGGTTCAAATGAGAGGTAAAGTGTGTTTTGGGGGGAGTGCTGCTGCGGGGATGGGGAGAGATGTGGGGTCAGGGAGGGCTTGTGCAGCCAGACAGTCTCAGAAATCTGCCAGGAGGGCAGTCTGGACTGCCAGCTGCAGGCAAGGCAGTTTGCCAGGTTTGATGCCTTCCTTGGTGCTAAAAAGATCAGGTGGGCTTACTTCAGGTCAGACTAAGCAATAGGTGGACTTTGTGTGTTGGAACATCTCCTAAGCAGTTTGGCTGCATCCCCTGCAGAGTGCTGTGTGCTGGTGAATTGCGCAAAGGAGGAGCCCAAATGCCAAAATCTCTTCACAGCTCCTCAGAATTGACAAATGTCAGGTTTTGAGTGGCCCAATCTCAGCCTACAGCCTGATTGGCTCAGGACCAAGACAGGTGCACCTGAAGGTAATAGTTGAGTTGGTTTGAAGCACTCATGATGGGGGTGCACAAAGGGCACATAGATCAGATATGGATGTTATTATTTTCTAATTTTATGTGGACGCTTTGGGATGGGCTGAAGAAGTTAGAAGGATAGTTTTATTTATATTCCAGAGTAGAATTAGAAAGGGAGAATAATTATTTTACCTCCTGAAATGCAGCATGATTGGGTCAAGCTGAATCCTATTAACTGCACAAATTAACACTCTTCTGTTTGCAAATAATAGACAAGTCATGTACCAAATGCTTGAATGTGAATCAGTGGAAATGACCTACTCACTGCTCTAGTAAATAACAATGGTTCATAATAGTTCATTGCAAGCATTCAGAGATTAAAGAAAGATTGCTTAATTTCGGTAAAAGACATTCCCATATGCCTTAGTTTTCTCTCTCTTATCTGTAAGAGTTACATGATGATATCACAACAACTTCAGGAGCCCCTCTTAGAAACATAAATTTATAATGGAAGAGAATTTGAATAAAGTATATTAACAATGTATTATGAAGTGTTGGCTTGAATTTGCTGGGTCTATTATGTTTGAACTCCTTTAAATCAAAGGCAGGATAGAAATGACTTTATCTTCCTAGACCCTGTACTTTTTAGTTGATATTGTTGGATTATGCAGATGTTAATTCTATGGTAAAGATAACTGGGCTGGCACAGATTGTTACGCTATCGTGCAGGAAAGTAAAGAACATAATCTACTTGTTCAGGAGGAAGGGAAGTAAGGAACATAATAGATCTTGATGTAATTCTTCAGATCTGGAGAGATGCCTTTTAATTATAGCTTGCTTGATTGGAGTTTGTCAACGCTGATTACATTTTTCTCGTGAGTATTGGTGTTCTTTTGAAGTTAAATGGACTGCACCTTCACATTTTGGACTTGCCCCAGTGGTAGCAGATCCCACAAAGGAAATGTAATGGTCTCAACTCAGTGAGATGGTGCCAAGTACAGGTTGTGCAGTAGCCTTCCTGGGGATTATGCAGCTGCTTAAACTTTAAAACATGCCTTAATATCAAATTGAGCTCACGTACAACTAGGCTTCAAATTAGCCTGAGAGTGAATCAGTGGAAAAAACTGCTTTCCTTAGCCAGGGAAGTATTTAAAGTTCAAATAGATGCAGTTTCACAAGAGTTGATAAGTATTTCTTGGGTTACTATTAAAACTACCAAGTTCTGTCTTTTGATTGAAGATGCAGTTTTAAAATCCAGATTCCACACATGGTTTAATCACTTAGCATAATTGTAAAGTGGGTACTCACAGGCATGTATTACAAGGACATACTCATATTTGGGAATGTTTGTGTGACCTTGTTTGTTTTGGTAGAGATAGAGTTTAGTACTGTTTAGATTTCTACAAGAAAAACAAAAACACTCTCTCTTTGTCCTCTAGTGAAAGACCAGATAGTTGAGCAGCATGAAATACAAATGAAATCTGTACTTTCAGTGCAGACTTAGAAATACTTCAAATGGAAAAAGAACTAAAATTGAAAAGTAGGAAAGTAAAAATGAGGGAGTCTCTTTGCTGCAGTGGAGCTCCCTGTTTTTTAGCCAGTGCAAAATGTCTGTCAAATAACATACCCCAGTCAAATTACTGTCATTGTTAGATTGCTGCTTTACAGAGGCTTATGTTCTTAGATTTGAGTTGTTATCATTTAGAAAAAATGGTAAACTTCAGAAGTCAAATTTATTGCCAAGTGCTTCAGGGTCCTTTGGGAACAGGTCTTTGTTGTACCACAGTACTGTATGTATGTGCTTTAGGGAAAGGTGTTGTGATGTTGATAGTAAGGCAATAAAAACTGCTTGAGGGAATGAAGCCACAGGAAAGTTAAGCTCCCTTGGAAACAGCTAGTTGAGATAACTTCAGATTTCTCTTTAGCCCCTTCCTGTATAAACTTGTTATTCTTCCACTTCAGGGACTGTAGCAGGCACAGGGCCTGCAAGGCCTCTCCGGCAGTCAGAGGCCTAAGATAGGAAATGCCCAGTCATACTGACTGGACACGGAAGCCCCTCTTCCACCCTCAGACCCTCTCTTATCTCTCTGTAAGGCTATAGGTTACATTCACCTCGACCCCTACTATTTCCAAAACCCCTAAACCCTATATGAACACTCACTGCTGCCCAGTTCAGGCAGGAGAGCCGTCACTGAAACCCTTCACAGAAGACACAAATAAAGCTCCCTCTGTGGACCTTCACACGCCTCTCCTCCTCTCTCCCTGCGTCTGCTGCTGTGGCACCTAGCAAGCTCACAGCTGAAATCACTAAAAAGCTGATAATCATGAAAGAGCTGAAATCACTTAAGGGCTGAACTGCTTGCCAGGAGTGCCTGTGCTGGGAGCTGTCTGGGGGCTTGGACAGGTTGTGCTTAAGGTGCTTTGCTATCCAGGACACCATTGTGGCAGCTGGGGTCAGGGAACTCCTACCCCACACCCTGCAGAGAGCCACGGTAAGGGACAACTAATGACAAATCTTTGCAGCAAAATGAAAAGATGGAGAGAACACTGCCTGTAGTCAGCCCTACCACCATGGAGCTTCAGCAAAGCAGAGCAGTGCTGCAGAGATGTCTCTGGACTTCTCACAGATCATGAAGCACTGCCAGCATTTCTGAAGTGGAAGCAATTTGCAAACACAGTGTAAAAGGGAGAGCATTTATAAACAAGCCTTTGTTTATAAATCTATGTAGCATTTTGTGGATTTTCTATGTTATGTACTTAAAGGGAAGAGTGAAGTATGGTTTTAAAAATATTTCTCTGATAAGGAAATAAGACAAGGTGTTCTATGCAGGAATGCCTGTTCAAGTTGCTTTTTGCAACTTCCTGTGTAATGACTGATTTCTGAAGGCTCTTGGGAGAATAAAGGCTATCAGCAAAGGCTGAGTTCCTCCCAAAAAACCCCTTTTTCTCAGCAAAAGAGAGCCAGTCACTTGCACAAATGCCTTCTGGCTTTTTCTGATGCCTGATATACCTCTGAATGTCTGTTATTAACACATGAGAGACCTGAAGAAAGTTCACTGGAATGGGTAAGAAGGGAAAGAAGAATCCAAGTGAGGTCAGACACAGTGGCTCCTTTGGCTACTATTTGCTCGTTCTCCTTTCTAGTGTACTGTAATTTGTTCAGATTTTGCTTCCAGATGAACCGAAGGCTGATACCACTTGCTGTGGCTTAAGGCAAATGAGAAATACACACTCTTCCAGTAGTTTCATGAGATTGACTGGACCTGATTGCAGTACAGAAAGAAAGAAGGGAGGAAATCCATCAGCTTTACAGGGCATCCTTAGAGGGAGTGTGATATCTATTTGTGTTAAAATAACAGATCTGTCCCCATAAATCCTCAAGGGATTTCTCTCACTCCTGTGCTGTGGAGAAAGCAGGATGCAGTAGTGCAGTGCAGGGGTAGTAGAACTGTTCTGGCTTAGTCTAACATGTACCTTGTGCCAATATGAACACTGGGCTAATTACCAGTCCCTTTAGGGTCATATTAGTACTGAAATTGCAGCTGCTTATATTAATATTGAATTTAGTGAACTCCCTTTGCTTTGTAGAGATAGGCATAGAAAGGAAACATTTTAATGTCAGTAGCAAAAGATAAAACAGTTTTATTGATCATGGGACAAACCAAATAATCTCTGCTGGAACATGGAAAATTTTAAGTGGAAAGATGCTCTGAATAACAATCACACCTGGGAGTTTTTCTTCTTTTTAAGATAACAGGTGTGGGCTTAGGAAGAAATTATTGCATTTTACCATTGAGTGCAGTTGTAGTAGGATGAAATTCAACAAAAATCCCATAACCCTGGATAAAGTCTACATAATACAAGCTGTAGTCTTTTGACAGTATGGAGTATTTCTGTGTAGATAAAGAAACTTGTGCTTTATGAAGGTGAACTCAGTATGTGCCTGGAAGTACCTTTTTCTGCTATACAAGCAGGTGTGTAGGACAGGAACTGTGAGTACAGACACACTGACACAATTCACACACAATTCACAGTTCTCATAGTGTGTATTCACAGGGCATTGGCAAAAAGTTTTGTTGTTGTTGTTTAGGAGTTTAATCTCTTCAGAAATTTAAAGTAAAATCAAAGCCTTGTGGTGAGGTTGTGTCTGTGTTCAGGGCTTTTCTACTAGGGCTGCCAGCACCCCTGGGATTGCCTACCTGTATGCCTCACTTCTCCTGCCTCCTCTTAGCTCATTTTCTACAAAGGTATATTGGCAGAGGTTTCTAGCATAGGTCATTTACAACTGAGTTTCACCTACCTGCTGCTTTTATTTCTATCACAGACAGAAATTAGTAAGGATAAATGCCATAGGAAGTAGATCCCTGACTGTCTCATGACACTGACATACAATACCTCAAAGTAGAACTTGCTTTCCATCAAGAAGAAATGTCTGGATTATTGCTCTTTCATGAAAAGTTATTAATTTTATATGACTTGTCTTCCTTATGCTCTTTATTAGTTGCTATACAGTGGACGTTTAGAATCAGTGGGGCTAAGTGCTATGTAGAATGGGAATAGATTCAAAACAAACAACCAAAATTTAAGAAAAAGATAATGGGTTTTAATAAATCTAAGTTCTCAACAATTTTTGGAGTTTGATGCTCCAAAAACGGTGTTTATTTTTGTTGCATTTCAGAAATCTTCAGGATTTTATTTTTGCTGTGGGATTTAGGATTTAGTAGGACCCAGATCTTAAGAGAACTTTTATGCTCTTTAAAATAGTGGTGCATAGTAAAAGCTGGAAACATTTTTAAGGCCTATTGAATGTTTTAGGATCTCTGGCTTATTTTGTTTTAACAATTGGTTGGCAGCTTTGGACCCATTGTTAAGTGAACATGGTTAACCTTTGCCACGACTTAAGATTACAGGATGGTAACACCTTTAATTCATGTATGGTAACAGCCTCTCCCTTAAAGAGGGGAAGAGAGATGTGGAGATCTCTCTGTTAGAGAGATACACTATTGACAGAGTTATGCTATTGGCAGAGGGTTAAAGGAGTGGGTACCTTGCAATTCACTACTTTTTAGGTTATATTTTTAGATAGCTGCTTAGAGAAACAGGAAGAAAAAAAAGGTGAAGGATTTCAACTTCTAACCACAGTTAATTGAAAATTTATTATTTTTCTCCCTGAAGCAAATTTTACTTGCATTTAAAAGCTGAAAGGTTCACATTGTACATTCACTTGAAATTAAAGGACTTTGGATTTCAAAATAACTGTCCTCTTGACTTTTTATCACTTGTTCTTGGTTATGGCCTGAGTAGGCTTTATCTTTTATGTTCTACCCTGATTCCTTCTGATGAGAAATCCTGGTGAAGCACAGGAGTCATGGCTTGTTCTTGTCAGTGTTATGGTTCATAAATCAGGCTAAGGAGAGCTGCAGTTACAGGCACCCCTGTTCAGGCTGCCGTGTCAGTGCTTCCAACTAGAAATGCTTTGATCTCCCTCTTCTGATTTAATCAAATGCTAACTTTTGCATAGATGTAGATGCAGCTTTAATTTTAAATTTTTTTTAATGAAAAGTGATTCTGAGGTGAACTAAAAATGTTCTTGGGAAAGCAGTACTTTAGAAGGGTGGTTTTGAATTTTAGGTTTTCTTTAGTTCCCTCCACAAACATTGTACATGTTTTCATGTACCAAGTCATTTAGGTGAGTTTCTGCATATATTCTTTCATTCTGCTCCACTGTTCAGGCTCTTTGTTCAAGACAGGGAAAAGGATAAACTTTTTGGTGTTACTTACATTACAGAAAACAACTTTTACTCTGAGAGAAATGCTTTTGTCCAGTGAATATTTTTGATTTTCCTTTTAGTACCTTGGAAGCAGCTTCTACTTGTATTCTGGTTTTGAAATGTGTCCAATAGTAGCAATAAGTACCTCTCAAATTGTAATTAGAATGTTTTATCTAGGGGAGTACTAATAGTGCATTGTTTCCTTGTGACTTGACAGATAGGCTTAGTGTTACTAAAGCTGCATGTACAAAGGCAGATTTTGACTGTATATAGTTCAATTTCTTATCAAATTAGTTTTAAAAAAATCTTACTATTAGAGTTGTATTCTGGGCTGTAGTCAGTGTTTGGTATCTGGAATGTGAGTTGTCACTCAAATTTCATTTACAGGTGTGCTCTTGGATTGGAAATGCTTCTGTGTGACTAAAAATGTTACTTTCAATATTCTGCAGTTACTGATGTATCCCAGATTTCTTGTAATAAGAGGAAAAGTTTTGTAGTTCTGGGGAAGCTATGATGGTGACACTTGGCAAGGGCCTGTAGGCAGCAAATGATTAGATTTCCACAGGGTGGATCTGGGGAAGAAGGGTTATGAGGTAAACTTCCAGGAGGATCAGGAAGAGCAAAAATCCCCCTTGAAGATGGAGTTTATTCTTCAGAGAATGAATTATGCATTATGAATGATACCCCCTCAGCAGGAGGGGTTCTCTTTCTAATTTTATCATTATGTCATCTGGACGAACTTCATTACAATGTGTTAGTTAAGCCAGTTCACATTTTCCTTTGGATTCCCAGGAGGTCAGAGAAGTAACTGTGCCAAAATTTTGCCTTTCTTTTTTTTTTTTTTTATACTCCAGAACTTTTCTATAGAGGTTTGCAAGCTTGACTTGTACAAAAGTCTGAGAAGGATCTTTTTATTTGACAACAGCTGAATAAGTTCAGAAGTATAAACTCCAGAGATGATAACTTATTGTGCTTGCATTTTATTTAGCAAGATTTGTTTTTACAGCAACTGACGTGAGACCTGATGAGAAATGAGGTACCTTCATAGCCTGTGTTTCCCACCAGCTCAGATGCCAAATGCTTCACAAAACTACAAGTTGTATTCAGTGACTATCACTGACTCACTGTCATTTTGATAGTACCACTTCATTCTGATGTTTCACTCTGTTTTTTTTTTAAAAGAGAAGGTGTCCTATAAAATGTGAGAACTGGGCAGGGGGAAATTTGGGGCTCTTCATGCTCTTGGGCTGTGCTGTAAATCATTATTTATACTGCTTTTTAGTTTCCTTTGATAGGTATGTTTTTATTTGCTTACTTGCTTTAACTAACTCTGTGCTCAAGGTGTACCTCTAGTTGAGCTGTTATAGAAAGTTTCTGACAAGTTTCAGGTGTTTCTGAAGATGAAGTTAGAAAAAGGTATTAGGTTATTAAGCTATCAAAAAACTTTTTAACATAATATAGTACACTTTCACTTTGTAAGAGAAAAAATAGTTGATGAAGATTTGAATCCACATGTCTGTTGAAAACTCTCTGAAACATGGCCTTGAAGCCACAACCAAAGGATTCTTCAAGGAAAGTGTTGTTGTATAATTACACAGTCTCCCATAGTGGGTGCTCCTCCATTTGTCATCATAATAACAATATTCATAGAATGAAGGGGACAATAATGTACATAAGGAAGATGAAAAGAAGATTCATAGTTCTTATGCAGATTACACAGCTTGCAGTTGAAAAGCTGGTCTAAGAGCCTGAAGGTATTTCTTCTGCTTAGCAAAGATAAAAATTGGAAGGTTATCCACAAAATGGAATTACTGACTCTTCACATATTTCTCAATTTCTATCTTTTTATGTTAAAAACTAAAAAAGAAACTAAGAATGGAAGAGAAAGAAGATGTAAAAACTTAAAATGGAAACAGGAAGAAAAAACCAGCTTTTTCTCTCTCAAAATCTGATTCTGTAATCCTTTACCGTTTGTCAGAATATTATCTGCAGGTTTCAGTCACCTGGGTTTCTTGATTATTTTCACCAGGAATTTTTGACTTGGAGAACACCAATGTTTAAATACCAGTGTTTAAACAGGATTGGGCTCTAAGGCTCTGTTCCATATAGTTTCCATTAATCTGTGAGTAAATAATTACTGAAATGTCCCAGATATCAGCATGACAGCAGCTGCTCACAATGCTTTATGCACTGTTATTGGGAAATACTTCTGAAATGAAAGTCTTTCCTGAGCACTACCTAGTTACCATGATAAATTTCCATTTCCAGCAGTGCTTGTAGCATTGTAAGTGCAGCAGTGATTTACATCATCAGTGTCAGAAATGCTGATTGATGGGGAAGTGGGTGCCTCATCCAAAAAAGCAATTGCTGACACTTACTGTTTCTTTAATTATCCATGATGATTTAGGTGGGTTGGCCAGCATGCTCCAGGGATTTAGGTATTTAAGCAAAGATGTAAATTAAGTAGGGGAAGGTTCTTCTGAGGTATTTAGAATTCATACTTGAAATCCTATTTATTTCAGGTAGTGTGATATAAAACATAAATACAATAAATTTTTCTGGCCTCTTTTGTCTATTTTGGAACCCTCCTTTAAGAAGCTGTATTTTTGATTTCCTGATGTTTATTTGTTGTGATGCTGGGAAGGATTTTTTTTAGTGCCTAAACTTAATCCTTTTGAAAACAGACCCTGCATAGGCCAGGACTTTCTGCCTTGTCTTTGTAACTTTGGTGGCACTTTGGGCTGCTTTGTGAGAAGCACTTATTGATGAATTATACAAATGACTCTCCCCACTGAGCATGTGCAAAGATTCAAGTTCGTTAAAAAAAGTTGATTTATGTGGAAGGTGAGAAGAGTCACTGTGATGTATTCTCAGAATTAATGTAGGTTTTTTTGCCACAATATTTTTTATTTCCACTTCAGGTAATGTTTTTTAATTGTGTTTCGTGTCAAAGAACGTAATGGAAGTTAGGTCTCTTTGTTGGCTTAAAAATTAGTTACTCTTCACTGGTGATTATCAAATATGCCACAGAAATGATATATTTTTAATACTACCTGCAACTGTTGCATGTGCTATACTTTGCAGTACCTCATAAATGGTAAGGTATAGTAAAAACCTTTTGCAAGTTCTTTGTGGTTGTTTTTATTTATGCTCAAACACCTCATTTCAGTTGGAGTACATGTGCACAACAATAGCTGGTGTAGGTTTTGAGGATTCTGTGGACTCTGAGGTTTGAACTAATATAGTTGGGTTGCAAGCTTTTATTCTGTGACCCACCTCAATGGGAAAGCACAATGCTTCCATATTGATTGGGTGACCTCCAACAAATAAAAGAATAGAATCAGGCACTAAAATGTAAATTTATGTAACATGCCTGCACAACCTGAAATAACCAAGACTAACTGCCAGTGTCTGCTGCATTATCCATGAACAAAAATAGATGGTACTGGCCTAAATTATTCTACACATACACTTAAAAGGCTTTACTTGACAAGAGCATGCTGTAGAACGGAAGCAGTAATCTTTTCTTGTAATGACCCTGTCAGTATGGATGTTGGAATTGCTGTGTTGGCTATCAATCAAGGATATCTAAGAGTGTGAGGGTACATAAATACAGAGTCAAATTCTTCTGTCAGACAAAAACCCAGTATGTCAGGGTTGGTGAGGCCAAAGTTGGTGCTGCCACTCTAATGGATGACTGGATTTCACTTTGGAACTGCCTGAGATGTGCTGTGAAGTAACTGCAAAAGCAAAGCCTAATATTGGTTTGTTTATATGAACCTACAGTGGCTCCTGCAAAAGATTGAACCCTCATGTTGCGTGGGCTTTAACAAGTTATTTTATGGAAGCTTGTTTTCTTAAATCTGTAATACCCTCAAAACTCAGTGGTCTTAGAATCCACAGTAGCCCATGTAACAGCCTTATGAGTAAATGAAATTGCTTGGCCTATTGGTGTAGGCTATCTTCATATGATGTGTGGTGGGATTTAGCTGAAGACAAAAATTATCAGTATTTTCTATTTGAAGAGGGACAAATTCTTAAAAGTGAAACAAATTCTCTTAGAATCAGGGCTTACCTTGGTTTCTCTGGGACTGGTTATTTAGCAGTGATATGTTCACTCTTATAGATTTTTTGTGAAATGCCACTTAGAAATGAGAGAATATTTTAAAAAGTGATGCAGACATGGAGAAATAGAGCTCTTGTACATGACACTTGGAAATTCTGCAATTGCAATATGTAATGGTGACAAAAATAAAGGCGTGACTGACATAATTGATTCTTTAAACACTGATATCTTTAAATCAAACTTCTTTGTCATGTGAGAAATTAATCCACTGATGGACCAAATGATTTTTTAATAGATTCTAGATGTCCTTTTTTATGTACTAAATGTGCTTGATTCATATGTGTTACCAACCTGGGACAGCCTCTATATGCTGCATTTGTTTTGTTGTAGTCCTTTTAAGGAGGCAACAGTTTTTAACAGATCCTGTTATTTTTATGTCTTAATGTTGTGGACATATATGAAAAATGTGAAATCATGGGGCCACATTGCATGATCATATCAATAAGAGGTATTTATACTTTGTCAATTTAAATTTCATTGGAAAAAGTGGATGTGACAGCTGCGAGTAGCTGCTAATTATATCTAGCCCCCAGTAGATGGAAATGTTGCTGCAATGTTGGTGATTTCAATATCATGAAGTTTCTCTGTTTCAGGGTCCTCGTGATTCTTTCCTTCTGTCTTAGACTTTAACTTGTTGACAACCATAAATCATCTAAGCTGGTATCATAAATATTATTGCAGAATACAAATCGGATGCCTTTTTTGGCTCTTATTCATGATTCATGTTTATTGAAGTTACATACATATATTGGTTAACATAAAAATAGGCATTTCTAATTATGCTCAGAACAGAACTAATCTATCTGTGACTGTGCTGGTCATTTGGTAATGACAAACTGATACAGAAGGAAGGAGGAAAAACTTCATTTGGTTTCTAGTTTTGATTTATACCTCAGTTGAATAACAAATTATTTGGTGGGAGGGGGAGAAGACAGTAGAAATTAGAGGTCATCAAATATTTCAGTTGGAATTATGTGATGTTAAATGTTAAACTAAAGATGTTGCTGTTTAAATGAAGAAGAAATGGAGGTTTCTTAGAATTATTTGCCTGTGGTGACTCTTACTAAAGGAAGCTAAATTAAGGATATAATATGTGTATGTCTGAATATATTTATATAAACATATATAATAGAAGTAGAGTAAATAGAAAAAAAGATGGATAGGTATGAAAAAATAAAGCAGAAAAAAGATTCAAAGAAATACATATTCTCTGTCTGGTATATGCTAGTATACTTATATACATATTAGTAAATAAAAATGGAAACTGGAATAACGTAGGGTAGTTGTAAAAACTAGGACTGGATGTTATCTAGTTGGTTTACCCACAGGCAATTCAACTTGCACTTATTCCTGACAAAGCTTTGTCTAAACTATTTCTGAAAATATCCAGTGATAGTCCATGGGCTCCTTCACTGTCTGCTCCAGAGCTGACTTGGCCATTATGGTAATTATCTTGGTGACTATGGTAATTATCTTGGTTAATAACCTGAGTCTTTCCTGTTTAACTTCAGCCAGTCTTGCACCCTCCTAACTCCAGGCACTAGAGAGAAAGATGTGTTCCCATCTTGGCTGTAACTGCTCTGACATATTGAGGTCCACTCCTAAGTCAGTACAATGTGTTTTAGTGGCAAAATAACAACTAAAAGGTCGACCATTGATTTTCTTTGCATGCTTGCCCACATATATAGGTTGAAAATGTATGGGGAGAATAAAATTTTAATTTTGCTGGTGCAAAATAAATCTTACAGGAGCCGAGTGGTTTTAATGTATTTTGGATACCAGCTCAGGAGGGGGAAAGCCCTTTCAATAAAAGATCTCTCTCAAATGCCCAGTTTAAGATTATGGATTCTCCTGTTTTGTTTCACTCTTCCTGCTTTAAAATTCTGTTCCTTCAGATTGGCAATGAAGGTGTTTTTATGCTACATATGATAAGCCTTCCTAAGCATAACGATAAATACATTTGCAGTAAGCTGTTTGTAGACCATGGGGAGGATGAGAGGAGAAGCCAGGGGAGCTGTGGAAGAGATTTACTTGCTGATGAAATATTCCATGAACAAAATAAAGGATAAATCTGAACAAATTATTTGCAGCAGTGGCTTAATTTCCAGCTGCACTGGCAATGAGATAATATGTTTCAATATCATTTATGAATTAATTTAGGAAGACCTACAGTATTTAAAAAGCTGATGAGGTCACCAGTGTAAAGCTGCTTTGAAGAACCCAGCATGAATTTTTTCACAGAGAACATCAGATTCCAACATGTTTTTCAAATGCGGTGTTTTTGCAAACACTATTCTTATGTTAAATCGTTAATAATTTTGCTAAAAACTTTATGTGGTTAGAACAGAAAAGTATGCTAATTCTAATGAATATTTTAAAGCATGGAAATGCTTTCTATTCCAGTTTTTAAGCCAAAAGAAAAGAGTAGTGAAATATTGCAAAATGTCTGTACATTAAAATGTTATTTTTGAAATTTTGAAATAATTTGAACAGATGCAATAAATTCACACATCAAAGCCTTCTATGCATTTGTGCATTAATCTCTGCTTTGAGCACTGCTCTGAGTTTCTTTCCTCACCCAGGGAAATCAGCGTTTGTGGATTCCCAGCCAAGTAAACTTTAGGGTCTGCTTCTCCAAGCCATTGTTGTGGGCCACTCCATTTTCTGATGGTTTAAGGTCAGGAATAGTTCAACAGTAAGACAGAGATGTAGTTCCTTCAGAAAAAAAGATGTGCTTTCTTCTGTGCGGTATCTTGCCTTTATACTTAGAGCCCAAGGTCTGTTACTGCCTTTTGATGTTCAGTTCTGTGGATGCACTTGGCTTCTATAGCTTAGCCAGAAAATGAGTATCTTGATTCCTCTAGAAAATGAAAAAACTTGATCTGCCTTGAGCCAGGGGTACTCAGGCTCATTTTAACTGCTGCCTTTTTTCTTGTTTCTTTTTCCCTAATGCATTTTCACTCTATGCAGTCAGACCATATGTCTGATTTTTGGGAGTAAGGGGTCGTATCAGGCATATGAGTCTGTAATTTCTTATAATGGTATCCAGTTCTTGGATTATTGAAGGAGATAGGAGTAACAGGACTTGTGTTATTTATCTTGTTTTCAGTTATATGTAGATTCATTTACACTTTTCAGTAGGGTTTACTTAGAGGTATTGGTAACCTCTAGGAAAAAAGTAAAATCTTTGCATACAATACTGTATGCAAAGGAGGTTTTGTCAAGGGCTTGATTTTACTACGCCGCATCTTGTCAAAATCAAAGCTTCCTGAGGAAGAAGGAAAAAACTCTGTTTTTTCAGTTAGTTGTCTCTAGGCCACAGTTATTTGAGGGAAGTAGACTAGCAAGTGATTGGACAAAATAGTGGTGCAAACTCAGGAGTAAAACATATGCATGTCTTAAGAAAAAAACAGAAAATTATGTATGCTTCCTTGGTCGGCTTTATGTGTTATCAAGAGGCACCTTAGACGAGGTGAAATTTGTCCTTTCTTGTGGACTACAACCAAGGGGAACTAATTATACGGAAAAGTTTTCTCCTGTGGACTCACAATCAGTCTTTAGGTCAGAATAAATGATAATGGAAAAGTGTGGTTATTAAGTCTAATGCGTGGTTTCTAGAGAATAAATCTGAGAGGTCATTCAGTAGGGTATTTTCATACAGAAGCTTTCAAGCCTGCAGATTGTGATTTGGTTAATAAAATGTGCTGCATATTTAACAAATTTGCATCATGTATGCTTCCTTTTATTGTTGTTGAATCATTAAATGAGAAAATGTAACTCCCAAGAAACTTTAAGATGAGGATAGAAGTGAAACTCTTCCTTCCACAAAGCCAATCTATTGCTGTGAAAAACAAAATGACAACAAATAAGAACACAAAAAATCCTCAAAGCCTAATTAAATAATTTTGCAGGCAGGGACTGCTGGTAAAGCATTTTGCCTGCAGGTTTTGGGAGCAGAGAGCACAGAGGTTGCTGAGCCTGGAGAACAGCCCAAGGTGCTGCAACTCTGCCACAGGTGGGTCCTGGCTTTTGTTGTCAGTGCCTCCTACTGAACCTGCATGCCTGAAGTCACTAAGGGCTGGCAGAGGTGGTGGAGAAAGTTCATTCTCTGCCAGATCAACTGGCAAATGTGATGGGTTTTGGGGGATGGGGGTGTGGTGGGGTAAAGAAGAGTGATGTGAGCAAGGAAAAGTCTTTCCCAATCTCTGCTCTTCAAGACTGGCCATGGCATGCTTTTGTTGCTGGTGATTTTTTTGTTTGTTTTATTAAAAAAAAAAAAACAAACAACAAACCTTTGCATCAAATGTTTAGACTTTCTTTTGTTGATTTTTTTTTTCTTTTTTTGTTTTTAAAGAAGCCTGGGATGAGCTTCCACAAGTTTCATGAGCAAGCCATTGAATTCCTTTCTAGTGTTATTGTGAGGTGCTTAATTTTAAAACTCCTTGCTGCATAAATAAATGCATTGCATCTGACCCTGAAAATCAGTTCATCACCCCACTTACAGAATTTTAGAGCAGGGTATTCTTCATTCTTTGTGTCTTTCCTTGCGTGTCAGCAAGTATTCCTTATCTAATGATTCTTCCTGTTCCCCTGTGGGCAGTTTCCTACGTATTTTTGGAAGGGTCCTGCCCTTTGAAGGGAATATCTTGAATTGAAATTAGGTTTCAAAGAGATTGAAGGCTTTTACTAAATTTCAGACATATGCTCTTGAATGCCTTTGAAAATTTCAGTCCAGGGGCACACAGAATTCAAAGCATCTCCCCTGTCATGCTGCCTGGTGTAAGTTATTTTAACGGGCTTCAGTATGTAGGTGGAGTGGAAAAGAATTTGTCTACTGTGACTCACTAATACAATTTTGCTTAATTTTTTTTTAAATTTATGGATTAATGGTTAAGTATCTATGTTAAAAAATTGTTGTCTTGTTTCCTTCCCTCCTTTGACAAAGAGTGAATGTGTCACAACTCCTTCTGATTTTTCAGAGGTGTTGGAAGGAGAAACAAGCATTTTTCTTTGCTGAAGGGAGAGAGTTTTAGAACATTTGAAAAAATTGTTTTAAATAGAAGAGTTAAAGAAAAAAGACTATATTTAAACCATAGTTTTTCTTTTAGCAAAGGATTAAATAAGAAACAACCGAGGGAGGCAGCATTAATTTAAAATTAAGGTGCTTCACTTAAATTTAGAAAAATAAGGGGGTTTATTCTTGAGCTTTTCTAAGAGCTGTGGTGTGATTTGAGGGGTGAGTTTTTATGCCTCTTTTCTCACTGTGAAAATGGTCATATTCCTGTAAACTTATTTTGTGAAATAATTTTCAGCTTCTTTTGGAATGAACATTTGATTTGAAGTATATTCTTAGACCAGCTCGTTTCCTAAAAACATGTTCACAAAGAACAAAAGTAAACTAAAGAGCATAACATTGGCTGGGTTCTCCTCGACTGCGGCATGCAACTCAAGTTTTTTTTTCTTGTCAAATAAATCTTCTGGTGCACTGAATATGTAGTTGATGTATTCCTGGGGAATCCTAGCTGGTTGGGAGTTGTTTAGCTTTTCTGTTTTAATGATTGTGAGAAAGTGAATCTTGGTGAGTGTTTTTTGAGCTGTAAAGGGAGGCCTCAAATTTGGCCAAAAGTTTGGAAGCTGAACAATCTCTGTAGGTACAGGGAGAGCAGTCAGAACTGACAGAATGTCAGCTGAAACATTTCCATAGCATTGTCTGCTACGGTCTGTGTTGGAACAATGAAAATAATGTTCAAGTATTATGTATAGAGTGCAGACTTCTTGCTGTAGGCCATATCAGATGAGAGTTCATTCATGGTTCAGTTCTTGATCTAGTTCTGTTTGATGTCAATGTTTAATTTTGTCAAGGGAATATGAGAATATGCCACTGCCTAATCCAGGGATGCTGTTGATATTTCACTTGATCTCTAGCATCTTGTTGTAAATGCAAATCCTTGGCAGACATGACTGGCATTGAATGAGTATAATACATCCTATTTGTGTTTTGGGATGCTGTGGTGATAAGAAAATGGCAAAGTAGAAGCTTGATTTGGACATGAGGTTTGCACTGCCTTTAGAGGGATGGTGCTAGATCTCTCTGGAATTTTAGTTAATTTTCCCCAACATTGTATTGCCGGGTTGGGGAGAACTTCCATGAGTGTCAGTGCTCCACATTGTGTAAAACAAAATGTGGTGTTCAGTGCATCTTTTAGGTGGGCACCTAGTCTAATACAGATTTTACTGGTAGTAGCATTGCTACTAAGTTTTCCTACCTTTTACCTCCACTTCATTTTCTTAAGAGCATTTTGGAACTTGAACTATTTGGTGCACAGTTTAGTTTCTCAGATGGACTTCAGAAAACCACAGAAATTCCAGTGATTGTGTTAAGACAGGGACACACAGCCAGTTTAGTTGACCTTCCTCATTAAATCTGGGGATTGAGGACATCTGATAGCAAGGTTTAGTGAGGATCACAAAGGGGATGGTGGTTGCTGGGATGGGGAGGAGGCAAAGGGAGCTCTGAGGTCCATCCCTGTCCATGTGGCCCCCATGCTTCTACAGCCCTGCCTCTGCCCCAGAGTGTGCAGAGCAGGAGAGGGAACTGCAGGCAGGGTCACAGGGTGGGGAAGCCTGGGCTCCCTGCTGGCCTCGTTCCATCCACAGCTGGACTTTATAAACTTTACTTTCAGCAATTTTGGGGCACTTCTGATTATTGATGCCTTTAATATTTAAAAAAAAAATATTTAAAGCTACAGCATTAAGCTTTAAATATCTATCTAGATAATGTATTTCCAATAGGTGATATGATATCCCTAAATAATAGGATTTTTTAGGCAGATGTTATAGTTTTGTGATAGAAACCATGTTTTGAATAAAAATCATGGCTGCCCTGGACCAAATTTCTTAAAATGACCATGAATATATAAATACACATATATATAGGGGTGTGTGTGTATATATATATATATATATNAGCCAGCATAAGGAATTTCCTTTCTTCTGGCAGAAAAAGAAAGATGAAATATTAAAAGCACGGCTCAAAGGCTGCTGTATATATATATATATATATATAAAAGCTGGGTTCAATGTGTATTTTTAGATGTACTTTACATAAAGCTATTGAACAAGATGCCAGTTGTATGAAGGTTAAGTGCATTTAGAATCTAACAAATTTATGTCCTCATAAAATTAAGATACATGAGAAGATACAACTTTCTAAGAAGTAAAAAAATGTGCAGAACTACATTAAGATAAAATTCCTGACAAAAGGGCTTAGCAAATTAAAATTCTTAAATTATGGAATTTTTGCAATATTTATTTTTTTGCTGTTGAAAATAAATATTCTACAAAGCAGTAAAGGTACTCTTGTGCACCAGAGCAAAGAGGTTCTTGTATTTCAGTGTTTGAGAGTTAGAAGTGTTATTTATTAGTTGTCTGAGATACAAATAGAAACCATTAGAGCAAATGAGCTCCTAATTAAAAGAAGGCAAATTGTTGTTGTTGGGTATTGAAAGAGGAGAAACATAACATACAACTGGGATTTTTTTTTCCTGTACAGTTTTATTGGATGTGCTAGAAAGAAAGTGCTTATTGGCCTTAGAAACCCTGAGAATATGGCCACAAGTTTTAATTAACAAACCCAAATCAGTTGTTAAGTTCTTGCTGTTATAAATACTAAAGATTGACCTCTGCAGTTCTAGAAAATTAGCTAGAAAATTTTTATGGTTTGGTTTCAAAGAGAATATTCTGGGCATCTGAGCAAACTTTTCACACCAAGTTTGAGATTAGAGCAGGCTCATTCCAAGAAGTGAGGAGTGTACAACTGGAAGGATTTTATGTCATTACATAAAGACTTCATGTTTACAGGTAATTGTGTAGTAGATAACTAGCTCAGAATTCAGATAGTTTTTGTGCCTGTGCCTCATAACCAGGAGAGTTTTCATTGTGATTTATTAAAAATTTAAGTGCAATGAATGAATGAAGTCTGCTGAACCACCTCCCCAAGCCCCAAAATGTGAATGTCCTAAGTTCCTGTGATAGCAAGAGATTTAAGTAAATCCATTCAAAACCTCATTTTTGGTTTTTTTTTTTCTACTCTGAAATAGTTTGAGGTATGTTTGATTTGCTTTAAAATTATTAAAAGGGATTAATACAAACATTTAAATTAACTATTTGCCTTATTGACATCTGTTGGTCTGCATGTCAGTAGACTTTGGTTTAGTGCCAAATAAGTAAAAAAATTACTTTGACTTGTGGTGACTGTAGGAAAGACATTTGTGTACTGTTCTTGAGAGAGATATGAGGCCTTCCTTATCTTCAGGGAAGCCTCTGGTGGCTCCCAAGAACAGTACAGAAATGTCTTTCCTACAGGTGACCGGGGTTTTGCCACCTTCAGGCCTATTCTGTTGTCAGCTTTTGCACAGGTAGAAGCTGATCTGCAACACAAATTGGTTGTGACTACTTTACACTGACTCTCCTTGTGTGTCCTGTTGGTGGTCACTTTTAGAAGGTAGTGTTTTGTTTCAGAGGAGTTACAGCAGTGTAATGTTAATTTAAACCATAGCTTATTGTTATGGTAACTCTTTCATATGGGCAAATGATGGGAAGGATTGTAATTTGAGGGTTGTTTTTATTTAGATAATAAAATGTGAATGTGCTAAAGTATTCTGCAGTATTTTAGCACCTTGTTCTTGCCCACAAACAGGAATTTTTAAAAATCAGTGTTCATGGTTGGACTTTAGGAATTACTATTAAACTGCTTGTGTTTCTTCCAAGTCCCTGTGTTTGCTGTAATAAGCTGCAGTCTGGCACATGCAGTTTGATCCAAGTCTGGCCAGCCTTTTTAAGGGATGCTGTTCTATCCACACTGGGCTGTGCTGGTTTAGGAGGCAGCTTTGCATGAATCTGCCTTGCATGCTGCAAGCATATGGAGATGTGCTTCAGTAAAATAGGTTTTCATCATATTACCATCATTTATTCAAGGGACAAATAATGGACCCTCATTTGTTATGCAGCATAATGAGAGAAAAAGCAGACTGCTATTTAAACATTTATTGAAAATTATGTAGGTGTTTTTATTTCTACCATATATATGGTTTTATTACACCATACTGATTGTTTCAGAAACTTTTTCCTTTTGTTAGTTGGTGTTTTTTTCTCAGTTTTTTTTCCACTTCTGCTTATATTTCCTCAAACTTAAAGCTACAAGAGCAGTTTTCCCCAACAGTAAAAGGTATCTGCTTGGGGCTGACTGGATCCATCTGTCAGAGAAGGGCAAGAGAAGCTTTGCTCATAAGCTTGACAAGCTGGTAATGAGGGCTTTAAACTACAGGTGCCTGTGAAGGGGAATCTCAGTCCACCCCACTCCTACCAGTTTGAATTCAGTGCCAGCAAGAGATGCCTGGAGGAAGAGGGGAATACAACTCCCATTTTGAAAAAAGGGAGGGAAAGGAAGACTCAAGGAACAGGGTCAGTCAGTCTCACCTCTGTGCCTGGCAAAATGATGGAGCAAGTCCTCCTGGAAGCTGAGAAGACATATAGAAAATGAGGAGTTGATTAGTGATAGCCAATGTGGCTTCACTAAGGCCAAATGGTGTCTGACAAACTTGATGGCCTTTTATAATGAGGTTACAGCATTGGTGAATAATGGAAGAGTAACTGACACCCTGTCCTTGGACTGGTGCAAAGCACCTGACACTGTCCTGCTCCACATACTGGTCTCCAAACTGGAGAGACATGGACTTGCTGGATGGAGGGGGGTCTGGGATGACCTCAGAACCCCTTCCAGTGCTTAAGGGGGCTCCAAGAGAGCTGGAGAGGGACATGGGTGATAGCAAAAGGGGGAATGGCTTTAAACTGGAAAAAGGCAGGTTTAGATTAGACATTAGGAAAAAATTCTTCCCATTGAGAGTGGTAAGGCAGTGGAAAGTTTGGCAGAAAGGTTCTGGCCTTCCCATCCCTGGAAGTGTTCAAGGCCAGGTTGGATGAGGCTTTGAGCCATCTGGTCTTAGTGGAAGATGTCCCCCCTCTTTTGCAAGAGGATGGAAGTGATCTTTAGGATTCCTTCCAACCCAAACCATTCTGTGGTTGTATGATTTGCTATTTCCAGACTGAAATCTCTTTGATTTTACAGATACTAAAATAATCATTAGATAAAAAGGACTTTCATTTTCTTGCAGATCATACACTTCTTTGTATTTTGTAGACCAAGGAGCTCTTTGCTAAGGGAGGCAAAAAGTATCTTGAAGGGAGAAATAATATTTTTGAAGTATAGTATATCAGTTTTAGGCACAGATGATGTGGATATTTATGCCAATAATGGTTGAGTCTTGGGGTACGTGTACTGTGGTTGTCATTGGCAACTTAACATTAGGTTCTGTGGGTAATTGCAGCTGGTACCATGTCTGACTGGTAAAAGCAGTATCATGGTTCTGTAGTTAGAAGAAGTGACTAATAGTAGGGTTTTTAATGCCTCCCACTGCAAAACAGTGTGTCATTACAGCACTTTCTAAATATATCTCATCATGCATTTATCTTTTCCTATGCTGATTGACTCTTATTCTCTTGAGATGTATTTAAATGTCATTTTATCTTTCAGTGGCAGAATTGTTGATAATTTATCCTAGAAAGAAGATGACATTGAACAATATTTTGAAAAGAAAAGGTAGAAGAATTTTTAGTCAGTTTTGCTTGTGTTGGCAAGTGCTAGTTCTAGTATTATCTGTAATTTTTAGTAAAAGGAAATGACATTGATTCGAGGGGATATTTGGAGAATATTGGCAGATTGTCCTGTAAATTTGTTTTCAATTGTCAAGGTAATGCATTATTGCACTCCAAATGGTGGCTTTGCCATTTTTTCTTTTCTGTAGCTGTAGAAAATATTTAATATGTTTGGAAAGGAAAAAGCTGAGCACACCATTATGCCTTAACAACAGATACATTCAATGACAGATGGCTATGCATGTTGAGTGTTGTTTTTAAGCTATAATTGGATGCTTATGTAAGTATGCTTAGTCAAATATGTGTAATTAAGCTATCTTGTTAGGCAGGCTAACTTACAGGGCAGTCCAGGTCTCAAAGATGTCAAAAGTAATGGTTATACTGGACTTGTTCTCTTGAAACACTTACCTAAACAAAACCCAAACAGAAGCATCTGCTGTTTTCAGTTATTGCTGTTTACTGCAAGGCCTTCAAAATCAGATGAAGATGAAAATTAAATGACATAAAATGCCATGGGAGGTTTTGTCTGCTCTATTTTTAAACCTCAAACTATGGTATGTGTCTGAGAGAGGGAATGAGGGAGTCACAAAAGACGTTTATTCTTAACACAGCTGGTAGCTTCCTTATTGTAATAGAAGTGCAGAAATCTCTAGCTAAAGCCAGTAAGTTGGTGGATACTAAGCAGAGCCTTGAAAATTGATATGGTTGTCTGAAATCTATTCTTAGTAACATCCTGAATTCACAGTGAACTTTAGGAAAACTACATAGTCAATAGGCCCAAGGTGTTCCTGCTTCTTGATGACCAGTAACCCCAAGCTGCAGAAATACCAATGTACTCTGCTCATCTACTCTTGCTGTGATGTGGAAGGAATGTTTTCCCCATGAGATAAAAGGTTTTTGATGTCCAGAGTTGACAAGAGTACTGGGACATTTTTTGTTTGGTCACCTATGAGATGGTCTGACATAACTACTTAGCATCAGAATTTTTTCCTCTTAATTATTCTATTCAATCTACCACTGCTCCTATGCTTGTAGAGAAAGCCTTCATTCTCCTCTCAAATTTTGAAAATAGAGAAAAGCAGCAATTTTGGAAAAGCTTCTCATGCTAAAAACAAGTTTAATTAGTTCCTATATTAATATGAAACTTGGCTTAGGTCTTTAAATTAATCCAAAGTGCTGAACTTGTCAAAACCATGAAAAATATGTTCTGTACTTATATTTCTATTACAATCCCTTCAAAATGTGATTGTTAGTAATTAACATATTCTTTATGGACTTTCCCAGAAAACAACATTTACACACATAGGCCAAGGTGTTTTCTGCCATACAATTAAGAATAAACACCTCTTTTACCATCAGTGTGACATTAGGTGAAGTATAAAACAAGACCTGTATTTCAGGTTTAAACCAGGAGGATTGTTGTTTCGAATGCTTGCATGTTTTCTATGCACAAATCATACCAAGTTCAAACATAGGACATCTTCTGGCAGAATGTTTTTAATAATACCAATATTTGATATTCTCTTCACACACTTTTCTTCAGCAAGAAGGGCTTGCAGGAGGTACAGCGATCATCCGCTTTTTTTTTTCTGATTGTGATCTCTAAAAGAGCATTTGCTGGTGCCCTACCCATGGGTGGATTCTTTACTCTAGGTACCAAACAGAATCTTTACTTTTGGCTCTGTATCTACTCCCCAGAGGAATGAAGGATTACAGGTAGCTGTGTTTTTGTCTCCTTGGAAGGTTGGAAGGCTTTGCTGTCTGTTTAGAACTGTGTGGCCTGAAATTTCTGTGTTGTTTTCCCCAGGAATTGCATAAGGATGATACTGTATTTCTGAATTACTTCTGAGAGGAAGATGCTTCCTAATTAAGTGCTTTAAGCTCAGGCTTTCCAAGTATCTTGCTGCATCAACTCTGGAGTCTTGAGCAGTTGCAAGATGATTTCAAGTTGCTGGGCAACCAGGAAATGCAGTAAATTTGGAAGATATCAGTATTTCCCCCTGTAATTATTTCCACGTCTTTATAAATTCTGACATATGGATTACTCTTGTTTTCTGTGTATCATCAGTAAGTTTAAAATGTCAGGGCTTTTTTAAAATTAATTTGACTTCCCTTCAAATAAAAAGACAACATATGTACCATTTTAATTGTCATAGTTAGATTACAGAACAGAATAGGTTAGACAATAATTTGGAGCTTTAGCCCTTAATATTAGTAATTTCAGGTACCTTACCTTCCATATCTATTAAATTTCAAGGAATATTGTTTGATACAAATGTTAAGCTGTAACTAGAATTTTGTTTCTCTATTTATAAGGTAAATTTTTCATGTTACCTTAACTCTGTGGCTAGGTGTAAGAAAAAATGAAGCCCTGCATTTTGCTTACTTGGTGGTACTTGGTAATAGTAATGAATTTATTCCATACAGATAGTTCCTTCTTTTAGAAGTTTATCTGTGTATTTTAAGAAAGAAGACCAAGTTCCAATATTTTCCTTTTGCTTACACAATATCCTGGGTTGTAAGGGACCCACCAGGATCATGGAACTCAACTCCTGGCCCTCTAAGCACCACTCCTACAATCTCACCATGTGGCAGGGAGCATTGACCAGACACTCCTTGCACTGTCAGCCTTGGGACTGTGACCACTGCCCAGGGGGCTGGACTCTGTTCAGTGTTCAAGCACCCTCTGTGGGAAAGACTTTTTCCTAATATCCAACCTAAACATCTCCTGCCTCAAATTCATCCCATTCCTGTCACTGGTCATGAGAGTGAAGAGATCTGTGCCTGCCCTCAGCTGCTCCTCTGGAGGCTTCTCCTCCAGACCCTGCAGCATCTTTGCAGCCTCCTTTGGCTGCTCTCTGACAGCTTTATACCTTTGTAGACAATCCCAAAGTCCTCAGCTGCTCCACACAGGCACAGCCTCAAAGCCCTTCTGCAGAGCAGAGGGACCCTGGAGAGCCAACAGCACCTCCCAGCCTGGTGCCATCAGCACCTTTGCTAATGGTGCACCCAGCTCCTGCAGCCAGAGTGCTGGTGAATGTGTGAAAGCAAAGTTTGAGGTCAGTTTGATCTGACTGGGAAGCACAACTGTCTTCTGTGAGCACACTGGTTGTTGCTGAGAACTTAGCTTTTAAATTTGCCCTTAGTACCAGATGAGATCTGAAGCAAACCCTTAGCTTCATTAAGGTGTAAGGCACAGGAAAAGATTTTCAGTCTTGGCTTTCCCTGCTGGTTTGAACAATAATATCTTCTGCTCAAGAGAATTCTGATGTTTTATTTTTTTTTATTAGTTCTATCAATTACACATGTTCTTGGATATGAACTTTTCATCCTTGGGAATAGAGTATTGGAAGGAAACAAATGCTACTTCTTGTCTGCTCCTACCTTCCTAGACAGAAGAGGGATAAAGCATTTTTGGAAATGCTTTCCTTGCATCTTCAGACAATCTTTTGTCCTACTGTTGTCTATGGTTTTCAAACAGAAATGTCTGCATTAGTTTTGACACGGTCAAAGATCCTTTATTTTTTCTTACTTTCAGCAAATAAAAAAGGAAACCCTACATTTTTGATGTTGCTGTCTGGTTGCTAATGTGAGGGAGAAAAATGTCCTGTTTGTATTTCCTAGCACAGTTCATTTCAATTTGAAAAGAAAAACAGTATCATCCGCCCTTAAAAAAAAAAAAAAATAAACCAAACTGAAAGCACCGTGCCCCAGAACAAATAGACATCCTAAATAAAGGAAATGCTTCTTTGGGTGTTATGCTAAATTAACTTGGGCAGTGGGGAGGCATTTAAGACTGAGTTCATTCTTCTGGGATTTGGGATTGCTTCCATGATTGTTTAAAAACAAAACCCCCTAACAAACCAAATAACAACCAGTAAACAGCCACCTCAAAGACTTTTAAAAACTTATTTTAGTATTTAAACATTTACTGGGTTCTAAGTAAATGGTAGCCATAACTTTGTTTGGAGTAATAAACACCTTTGCTGTCACAGTCCTCATTTTCAGTCTTTTAATGCATGTGCTTGTGCGGCAGCTTGTGGAGTTTTAAGTTACAGCAAAAGTATTATATTTATAGCCCAGAAAGAAATTTGTAATAAAAAAACCACCATAGAATTCTGAAAAATTTGGATTTGGTCTTCACAAACTTTCCACTGTTTTTTATCTTTCTACATGGTTATGGAAGCCCTTGCAACTGGCTTAATGCAGTTCTTTTCACTGCTTTGTTCTTAATAAATGCTTTTAAAAGAGGAATTCATCCATTTCCTCTCAAAGTCATTGTGGGGATGCAGTCATTTTTCACATCAAAGCCTACATTTAGAAATGTTTGGAAATGTAGGCACCATCTTTTAATCTTTTTTTCTCTTTATGGATATTTTCTACTGGTTTGAAAGCCTTAATTCAACTATGACAGCTTTACACTCCTGTCTCTCTTCAATTGCTTCTTGCTCTGTCTTCATATCCATGTTGCTGTTCTAAAGCTTACCTTCACAAGCAAAAGTATCTCTAAATATTATTGCCATTGCCAGTCCAGCAGTATGAAACTTTTTTTTTTTCTCTCAAAACCTAAATGCTTCATAAAGTACATAAAAAATTTAGCCTATCTAGTCCAAACTGTGTATTAGGATTTCTACTTATCTGTCCTGGGAAGTAGGTGTAACCTTAGAAATAAGAATATATTAATATACTTCTATCTTTTTATAAATAAACCTGCATACTTATGTTTCCAAGTTAGGTGAGGATGCAAAATTGATAGAATTTTTGCTGTTAGATCAAAGTTATTACCATTTGCTCCCCTCTTAAAAAAATAGATGTAAAAACCAAAATCACTTTCTATTAATCTCTTTTTATAAAACTAAAGTCTGTGTTGTAGCATCATGTGTTTTGGTATGATGATTTATTTTATTTTTGTGGGGATATATCTCTATAAATATCTAGCAATGAGTGCTTTAGATGTGGATAATTGGTGGTTGCCTGGTGAATTCAACCATTATATTTATCATAATTTTGTGTGCAGTCAAAATTATTTATTGAAATATAAATTCATTTGAAGGTAACTTCTGTCAGGCAAAGTACTTAAAAAATAATTCTCATCTTTCATTCTTTCAAGTTGGCATGTATATTCATATCTAGCAACAGATGTATGGATATAAAAATATATATAAAATAAAAGCATTTATGAACATTTTCCTATAAACTAATCTAAAGCTGCCAGCTACAGAAAACAAAATAGAAAGTTCAAGTTTATTGTATTTTAAATTAGTTCGGAATGTTACTGGAATAAACTCCATTTAAGAGCTCCAGCAGTAAATTCCAGGTACTGCTGACTTAAAATATTGCACACTATTTAAGTGGAGAAGCCTGGCAACTGCTCAGCAGATTTTGTTTAGTCAATGGTCTATGTGGGAATGTGGCAGTGTTAATTTCAAGTTTAGTTGTATTTTCTTGCACCTAATGTTATGTGAATATATGTGTTGTAAAAGGTTCTGGCAATTTATGAGCTGTTTAAGTTTTGCAAATTATTTCTGTAAAGCTTGATTTTTCTGGTGGAGAAGATAGTGGGACCTTGCTGCTTTTTATTTTGCTGATAATTCTACCTGTATTCTGTATAAACAAGGAAAATGAGAACCTTGCATTATGTCTAAGCCTTTTTGGATGTATGTTCAGCACAAGACAATTTGATGGACTCATACAATTATAGTCTCAAAAAGTCACTGATGTGTACAAAGTTCTTATTTCATATTTCATGTCTAATTGGGAAGCTGCAGCTACCATACTTTTAAAGTTTAATGAAACATTGAGCCTATTTAAAGAAAACCTGATTTTATCTTAATGTGTGAGATGCAGTAAAGTTTGCACTTATCTTCCCATATCCCTAATATTTTTGTCAAAATTAAACCAGAATTTATCAGCAAATGCAAATATCTAGTGGTCTTTTGAGCCTTTTCTTTCATCCTGAAATTTTTTCCTCTTATTGATCAGTTTCTTCAAAAATTGAGCTAGAGTTTTTGAAAAGCTTATCCAAACTTAAAAAGCTTTTCTCTTAAACAGGAGTGCTTAATAAGGATGTAAAATTTTGTGAGACTCATGTGTTTTAGTGTAGTCTACAGATCAAAGCAGTTGGAGGGTGATGATTTAGAAGTTGTTTAACCCTCAGAGGAGAAGCTAAAAACATTGTCAGAGAGAAAAGGAATGTTTTAATGTTAATCATGTAAAGGTTATTTTTGGACAAAAAGAGAGGGTCTTCTTCAATCCAGTTCCTTAAAACAAAATGGGAATTCTAGGAGCGGAGATGAGATATTTGGTGTGCTCTGTGTGATAGAATTGTGGTAAAGGTGAGTTTTCAGCATTCCATTTTCTTTAGAAGGTATGTGTGCCATGTAAAAGAGAATTTTAAAATTGTATCAGAGGAAACTCAGGTGAAGTTATTTCCATATAAATTAAAAATGTTGTCTACAAAAATTATAATATCCTACTTATAAATGCAATGCTGGAAGAATGGCCTAATATTTCTGAATTAAAATAAATTTGAAAGAGAAACAAGATCATCATAAATAGGTAGTGATCCATAGTTAGCTTCCAACCATTAGTTACTTTGTGGAAGTCATATAGTTTAGACTAAGGGGATGTTTCTGAAACATACTATATGAGAATATTTTATAAATATTTTTCAGTTATCACCATTGGAAAAAACCTGAAAGGACTTTTGGCAATTGCCTTATCTCCTGGAAGGGTTGGAACAATTGCAGAGATGGAATATCTGACTTGTAAAGTAAGAATATGCATTTGAACTTCTAAGCTCACTCCTTCTTAAGCTGACAAAAATCAAACTCTTATACATTTACAAGTCTTATCAAACATATTACTAAATGGCTTATAACTGATTAATTTTTTTATTTTTTGTGCAATAAAGCTTGTCTTCATCACTGGATGTCAAGGTGATTTATAAAGGAATTAAATGTTACAGCAATTTGTCATGTTGGGATGCTGACATGTAGAAAATGAAATGGTTTGCCAAAGATTACTCAGCAGACTGATAGAAAAGTAAGAATTGGCTTTAATGTCTTCATTCTGAGTCACTCCAGTCCCATAATCATTGGGCCATGGAATGAAATGTGAAGGATTATAGAGGTTTTATTTTGTGATGCTGCTCCTCTCTTCCTGTGTTCTTAATGTGGGTATATGTTGTTTGACAGCTGACTGACACACATACACATTTTTATTTGCTTATGTAACATTAAATCTTGTGTATCCTTTGCTGGTAGCATTTTTCTTGTTTCATGAACCAAACAGGAATGCATACTTTCACAAATCAACAG
Source organism: Urocynchramus pylzowi (assembly GCA_013397555.1). Lineage (NCBI taxonomy): Eukaryota > Metazoa > Chordata > Aves > Passeriformes > Fringillidae > Urocynchramus > Urocynchramus pylzowi. Next base: position 906,615 of record VZRH01004994.1, on the reverse strand, counting down.
CTGTCATACTTTCTTGCTTCATATATCCTTTACAGAACTTAATCAAGATTATTATCTAAAGGTCTGTGCTTAATTCCCAAAATTTCATGTTCTTGGACTCCATGGAAATGACCATGAAGCTCAAAATTCATCCCAAGATCCAAGCTTTTCCTTTGAAATCTGGAAGTTTATCCTTCCTAAAGTTCAGAAGTGTTAGAAATGCAGATTCACATTCATGGTTTACATAAAAAGAACAATTACTTATGGATTCCAAACTCTTTGGAAGAGACAAATATTATTTTTTTACTAGAATTTTGTCATAGGAGTGTGAGGTTTTTTAAATTAAATTGGATTTTATGAACACTGAATAGTAATATCAGTCAAGTGCAGATGTGCATATGTATTAATGTTTTCTCTTCATTGACTGCATCATCACAAAAACCCTTCTGCTTTTTTTTAAGAGTCTATATATATGCCTTTCAATGTGGAATTTAGATTTGTGTTTATATCTAGTTCTTCTTGGAAAAAACTCTTTTAACTACACAATCTTCAGTGTTGTTTTGTGGAATTGACAATATATTAAAGAAAAAATAATTGAAAAAACCCTCTCATACTAGGTTGCCCTTGCTAGAACACCAAAATGGCAGCTGTTAAAGGAAAAAAGAACATACTCTGAGAAGAAAACCATTAGTGAGGTGCCAGCTGCTGCTCCTGCAGCAGTGTGGTTTCTATCTCACTGCAGCTGTGTGACAACATGCAGTGCTGGGGGCAAAGGGAAATGGAGCCAGGCTCAGCAGGAGGCTTTGATAATATTGGTGCAACACTGGAGCAGTTTTGGACCAGGGTCTGATACAGTTTCTGTTTATTTCCAAATGCTTTTCAGTAGTGGTGTTTCAAATCTGACATTAGTTGCACATGATTTTCACTTTGGTGTACATAAACCAGGGATATTAAATACAAGCTGCTGAAACAACTGCTGTCCTCAGGACCTCAGGGATTGGACAGCACAACTCTTTGCGATCCTGCAAAGTTACTCTAGGTAGCACATTGTACTGCTTCTTAGTATTGTCACCTGTGAATTCAGGAAATTCTGCAAAAGATGGAGAAAGTATTGGGACAAGGCCTTTCTTATCTTGAAAATTATTTTTGTATAATTTAAATGCTACTTTATTTTGTCAGACTTTTCCATAACGAACACAATACGGTGTAGCTGCAAAATTTAATTTCCTTCTGCTTCTGTGGTACAGATTCCAAGATGGAAACAATGTGGAGCAGTTCCCTCGAAACACACACAATATCTGAAAGTATTTAGAAGTCATTTGCTGTATTGCTCTGGATAGCTGTTTAACTCTATTGCACTGGGTGTCTTGGTAGTTTTGCACCGTTCCCACGTGTCCCCCTTTCCCCCCACCTCCATAAGCCCCAGTGGGTGGTTTCTCCTTTGGTTACTTCCCCCACCCCAGACCCTCCTCACTTGTATCCCCCTGGCTATGATCCACTTCCTGTACCTTCCCTTAAAAACCCCCTTGAGGGAGGGTGTCGTTTTCTTTCTTACCTGGACAGCACCTGGGCTATTCTGGTGACTTCTGCCCACACAATAAAGTAGAACGAGGTGTCCTTTGAGGAAGAGTGTTTCTCTGTCTTTTACTCCTGACCATGCAGGATTGATCCAGGGACTGGGGTCGGAGCTAGTCGGGTCTGGACCCCTGAAAAACCCCGGATTAGTTACCACAGTCATTAAGTCTTGGTCTGCAAGCAACCACTCTTGATGTCCTGTGAGGGGAGGGAGAAAGGCTCCTTCACTACAATGATAATTCTGTTTGAAAAGTTTAGATGAAATAAAACTTTTCTAACTGCTCTTAGGCAAACTGATGTGTAGCAGGTGCTTAAATTCAGATGAAGAAAAACTGATACACTCTGATGACCTTAACAGCCGCTCCTCTGGGTAGTTTTAGTTTCCTCTCCTGTATCCAAAGTGCTTAATGTTTGTACATTGGAAGTGAATTAGATGCTCACTGGTGACATTGGCTGTACTGAGAATATCTGTTGAAGTAACTGGAGGAAGACTGGGAAGGTAGAAACATCCATGACAATACTGTGCAGTACCTGTTGACAACTTTTGCCACAGAAAACCTGAAATGAGTATATTCTCTTTTTTAATCCTTATAAAAGAAGATGGTAGGTGTGCAACTCTCATCCATGTGGATTTCCAATGTGAAAAAATCTTAGCTCTTAACCTTTAACTTTCCTTGGAGAGGGAGAAGGAAAAATTTTGGAGCATAAGAATCATGGTAAATTTGGTGATAACATTAGACATGAATAGTCTGTATAAAAGATGCATTAAATAGTTAAGCTTGCTTTTAGTGTGTGCTGTTTTTGAAGCACAAATGTGGAAATTCAGGGACTGAAAAATGACAAATTTAGCAACATAAGATCAAAGAGACATGAGAATAGGGGAAAAAGAAGTGGGTCTCTTTAAAGTATATTCTTCAAATCTGACAACACCCTAAAGATTTCTCCCCAGCCTAGATAAATGTGAATTGTATATATTGTAAGAAACAAGAAGTTTTTTACAAAGTTGTTGCAGTGAGTTAGTAACTTATTGCACAATATTTAAGAAAAAAACCCCACTCCTTAATAATAATTTTTTAGTAACAATGAAAATCTCCTGTGCTAAATGAAACTCACTGAAACCACTTGCTTCTGTTTGCTTGTCATACCCAGCAGAAGGAATCAATATGAAAAAACCTGGCATAACTGGCATGTATTATAAATAAAGCTGTCTTGGGAACTGCATAATGATTTATCAAAATAGATTTATAAGTGTTCACCATCATTAATCATTTCACTTAATCTTGGTTAAGCAAAAATATATTAACATATTAGCACACAATATTATGGATGAAAAAGGAACTTTAAAACATCTTTGACTTAAACTTTGAAAAATGTACAGAATCTCAGACTACAGAAAAATGATATGTGTAACTCGGAGCAATGCAGATTAATAATTTTGTACCTTTATTTATAGCTGTTGTGCATTTTTGTTTTGCTGTCTAATTTGACCAAATGAACTGCAGGTTTAATTTTATTTTTGTGTTTCATCCAGTCTTAATATGCTGGTGATGTATTTATTTGACTATGTACTTAATATTTCATAGAATTGTTCAGGTTGGAAAAGACTTTTAAGATCAAGTCCAACTACTAACCAAACTACCAATTCAAACCCTAAGAACCCCATCTACACATCTTTTAAGCATCTCCAGGGACGGTGACTCAACCACTTCCTTGGACATCCTGTTCCAGTGCTTGACAGTGAAAGAATGTTTTCTAGTATCTGGCCTGAACTTCTCCTGGCACAACTTGAAGACTTTTCTGCAGGTCCTGTTGTTTGGGAGAAGAGCCTGACCCCCACCTGGCTACAACCTCTTTCCAAGGAGTTCTGGAGAGTGCTAACATCCCCCTGAGCCCCTTTTTGTCCAGGATGAAGCCCCAGCTCCCTCAGCTGCTCCCCAGCAGGCTCAGCCCCAAGCCCCTGTGTCCTGTTCTGTCCAGTTCCAACCCCTGCTGCCCTGTGAACTGGGGGCTGCTGGGGGGGCCCTGACCTCCAGCAGGGTCCCCCTGCTTGGCAAAGCCCCCTTTGGGCTGTGCTTGAGTGCTCTGCTGTGAACTAGAGGACAGAGACTCTGCTAGAATTAGACTAGTGAAAAAAAAAAGGATTGAAAAATAGCTATAAGGACCCTTATGAACAGATGGTGTGATTCTGTAAGAGAAATTATATCATGATCCTAATTAATCACAACAGGAATGACCTTTTACTGACTCATAAAATAATTTCATTTAGAGAATCTTCCATCAAACTTTGATTTTTTTTTTTTTTTCCTTTTTTCTTCCCTTGGGTCAGATACCCATATGCTCTGTATGCATTAGAGCAGCTTCAAGAGATAAAAATGTAATCATGTGTTGGCAAAGTTGATACCAGTTATTGCATCAGGTCATATCACAGGACTTAGAGGTGAACTTTTGAACTGGTGAATCCAACCCTTTGTCTTCTCAACATTTATCCCATGTCTGTGTTGTATTCTCCTCCTAATGTCAATGAGTTTTATTTCCCAACAATATATTCATTAATTCAGCAAGTCAGGTTTTTAGTAAATTATTTATCTTCTGGTATGTCATGACGAAATTTGATCATTTTATCTGGGGTCTAGTTTAAGTTATGTGCTTCCAATCATAAGACCCAAGTAATTTCTCTGACCATTTCTGTTAAGAGTTTGTCTGGGATTTTCCTGTTTAATACTTCTCAACACTGGTTGTACCCTTGTGGTTAGGACTTTATTTCTTAAAATATCAATGCACAAATGCTATCTGGTTATTCACTTTAGTGCATCTTTTCCTCTAATTATGCCTATTGGGAACTTTAACTGTTATATCTTAAATGTCAAAATACCACGTAAATTACTGCTTCCTATGGGAAAATGATTGTTTGCTAATCTGAAAAGTCATGAGATGTGATGATCAAACTATGAACAGAGAAAACACAATTTAAGCAAATATTTTATGTGCATTATCATTTAAATAAAAACCACTCTGTGTCTCTGAGGGGTTTTTGTTTTTGTTTTTTTCCCCCTGTTTTTTTCAGTTGTTTTTTTCTCCTTTGTACTTTTTTCTTTGATCAAGTGCTCTTAAGGAAATGACATGAAGTGTATGTGTTTGTTGCTCTGACTATGCTTTTTTGTTGTTTCTATTGTTGCCTATTGTGTCTGTTTTAGTCTGAAACTCTCCAAAACTTTTAAATAGTGCAGCATAATGAGCTGGTCAAGTGAAGTGCTTCAATTCTTGATCCAGTAACTGCCAGTAATGAGACATGAAATGCTGTAAAAAATCAAACCCCTTGGGGAGACAAGATGTTTTTGAAGAAAAAGGAGCACTGTGTCTTTATTTGCTTCATAATCCTTCTGTCATTTTTAAATGTGCCAATATAAAAGTTAAACAGAAGGAAATGTGCTAAAGTACATTTGTGCATTCCAGGTGTTTCACTGGGTGACAGTGGAAAGCATTCAGCTATGTGTGTTGTTGCATTTCTACATGGATAACACTAAAATATTCTGAGGATCACAGCAGCTCCCAAACAATGAGAAAAGATGAAGTATTTTCTTTATGAAAAACATGAACCCATTATGCACACACATAGCATAAATAATTTTGTTTCTTTGATCTTCCTTTAATTTTGGCTCTACTGCATATTCTCCTCTGTTAGAGCAGAATAGAATTCTGCCTGCTACTGTTTATATTTCTCTTGTCTCATGGAGGGGGGGCAGTCTTTAGGAAGCAAACTTCCCATCTTTGAATTAGAGAAAAGAGGCCACAACAGCTGTTCAACCTGTTTTAACAGGTTTTTTTCACTGTTCTCTTTTTTTGTCTTTTAGGTAGTATTGTTCATATTTCTTTCACAGATTTCCCAAAACCTCTCCTTGGTTTGATAGCCTCACTTTTCTAGCATAGTAGAAATCTGATTTTTTCTTTTAATGTGTATGTGACATGACAAGGGAATAAAGTTATTTGCTCTTGATTTCTGTTCCCATATTTTTCACTTAAAAAAAAAAAATTGCTTTGTTTTTAATTCAGCGCTTTCTATTATCTTTGGGGGTTTTTTGACTCACAGCAGTATGCTCATACTTAAATAGATGAAAAAAATGTTAATTTTTGAACATTTCAAAAAGTGGGACTAATTTCCCATTTAAGAAAAAATAGCTTTTAAATTAGATGTTAGTTTCAATAGCAGACTTTTTTCAATATTGAGAAACTTCTTTTTTGAGGAACGATAATTAACTATAACTGGGAAATGTAAAACTTGGGTCTTCATGTTGTTATTTATGCAAATGCCTTCCCTCAGCTTAAGAATCTGGTAAAATCTCTTAAATAAAACTTGGAAATGTCCATGTATAATTTGTTAAAATCAAACAATGTTTCTATAATATGCATAGAAAGTAAAATTCTTTTTATCTTTCTTAGTGTTTTGAAATACCATTGATTTTACTAAAGAGCTTGGTTAAAACTATGGATTGATTTGAATAGCTTTCATCTCTCTTTAATCTCTCTTGCCTATTTCCCTGAAACTGAAGCAAAGTTTTGTTCTGAGGTGCTGGAAGTATTTAAGGTTGCACAAACCCTGTGAGTGGATGCAATGTGAGTGCACCTGCACCACATGGATGGTAATGGGGTTTGATTGTGCCTTTGCAGGATCACAGTGCCTGCCCCCCTGCAAATACTTATTTGCTGCTTATTTTTGCAGTGGAAGGTTGTTACATCACTGACAATGTCGTATCATGTTCTCTGTGCTCTTTTCATACTCTCTGTCAAGGCAATAACATTAATTTGTGTCTATTTGAATAATGCTCATTGTCACATGGAAGATCTTGAGACAAGCAAGGGATTTGTTTAGCAAAAACACTTCTAAGAAATGGCAATTTTGAGAGGCGGAAGGGATCAGAGTGGCTAAACAATTCAAATCCATGATTTTTTATTTCAGTGTGACCATGGCTGACACACTGGGCATAGGATAAATGAAATTCAGCTTCCATGGTGCAATTTAAATGCTCCATAAATACAAACTTTGTCTCAATTTCTGATTGCTGATTGTGGCTTTCTTATTTGTTGAGCAATTCTGAATTCTTCAGTTCATCTTTGTGCTTGCTGCAGGAATGCTCTTTGTACCTGGTGCTTTGTCTTTGTGCTTGATGCCACTGGCACACAGAAATGAGCCTTTCAGTTACACCAAATACATCAACCCAAAACTTAAAGGGATTCCATCTGTAAAGCTATTGCTGCAAGAATATGATTCAGAGCAATGAAGAAGGTCTGAAGAGGAGGCAATGTGATTTGACTGCGATGACTGAGGCTGCTGCTGGAGCTTCTCAGGCTGGAATTAGTGGTCTAGAAGTCAAAGCTATTCTTCTTAATTAGGCAAAAGATTAGAGTATGGTGCAGACAAAATTGGATAATTCTAAGAACTATTAGGGAAAAAAAAGAACTCCAAAATGAACCCCAGAAATCCATCACCAGACTAAAAAGCCTCGATGACCCTGCACTTAAAAATTCATGAATTAAGCTGAGGTGATCAGACAGGAAAAAAAGAGATACTTTTTAATTATTCAAGATCAGCTACTTATGTACCCATGAAAATGCAAATGCAGCACCAGGAAGTATCAGCCCTATAGGGTTTTCTTTACAGAAGTGTTGTGACATAAGCACTGAGTAGCCATTTTAAGAGCATCCTTTAGAATGAAAAATGAGCATAAAGTAGAATTGAGAGAAAGGAGGGCAAGGACCATAACCAATTTCGTTTTACAGTGACACCAATGGCTTTCCTTTCTAAAGTAGGAAAAACAAAGCATGAAAGCGGATTTGATTAGTTTTTATATGTATCCATATTTAAGTATGACATAAAAACCCCAAATCCTATTTATTTAAACAGGAACCAACACTGACACCAGTTTGTCATACATTATAAAATATACTCAGAAGCTAACAAAAATTCTGCTAAAGCAGAGTTTACATTACAGCTAGGAGATCCATGTTGCAGCTTGCTGGCAGTCTTCAAACTGTGTTTATTTCAGAGTGGCACTGAGGCCAAAGAGCCAAATATTAGCACATTATCAGGAAATATTACAGGGATGTCAGTCTGGTACCTAATTACCAAGGGATGTCAAGCAAGAGGAAACTGCATAGCCTTAAGCTCCATCCTTTATATATAAAAGCAGTTGTAATTGGGAAGATGAAGTGCTGTGTGTACAGACTAAGGGCTATTCTGTGTTTTCAAAGCATATGAAAACATTTCTTGTCTTCTAGAACTGGAAGCCCCTGAGGAGAATTAGTCACTGTTGAATAAACCAGCCTACTAGCTGCAAAGTTTGATGAAAATGTTTTGATCAAGACTATGACACTTCAGCTTTTCCTTTTCAATAGACAGGAATATGTTAGGAGTTGTCCTAGCATTTTTGCCATCTTATTTCTGCCAAGGTTTTGTAAATATCAGCTACTCCAAACAGGGAATGAAAACCTGTCTATTCATCACTGTCTTTAGTTTTGATGTCAAACAGTTTCTGCTTCTTGCAAAGGGTCATGCTAAAGGAATATTCAGTTTTGTACATGGTGAGGTGACCTTTTAAAGGCTAAAGTGTTTCACATTTTCCTTGGTTGTTATAGCTATCTTTCTTACAGAAGTTTGAACTCTTCAGTTTGAGGAACTTTGATTTTTATAGAAACTACTCAGGAAGGCTTTAAAAGCATTCTGAGCTATCACTGGATATATTATATTGTGTATTTTTTGTTGTTGTTGTTCATTTAGGTCCACTGAAGATTTATGAGTGTCTTATAAAGGGCTAAGGATAATCTGACTTTCCTGTAAAATAACTTTTATTATTTCTTACCTCTCTCTGTAGTAAGCTTAGCAATTTGTCAGAGCAAGTTGGTTTTTTTAAGCTGATGTTCTTTCTGTTCTGGCATCTTTATTGAGAATTTTCAGTTGCCAATCAGAAGGATAAAAATCTTTATACACAGACTCAATTTCAGGATGCTTGAAGGAAATAGATGATGTATGTTAATTAACTAGGGGTGTCAGAAAATTTTGATAAGGATTTAGTGGATTCAGGCCTCCTTGATGAATCAAATTTTCATGGAAATTTGATCAAACCAGAAGTAATAATAAAGCAGCAATAATTCAGCTAATGTTGATAGCAATTCATCTGGTGTTAAATCAGCAGATATTTCTGATTCTTTAAAACTGCAAATATTTCACTGATAAATAGCAGTTATACAAAACAATTGCTATTTTTATTTGTTATTACATGCAGAGTAAGGCAAAATTAGTAGGATATAAACTTGTAGGAATTGCCCTAGTGAAGAGGAGCTAGATTGTGATACATTTCATGTTTGATATGGTGGAAAGTGGGTGCAATGGCCAAATTCTCTCCTGTTTTATTTACTGTAAAAGAAATACTTATTTGAGGTTTGGACGGTGAATATTGACTCAGGATTCCAATTGCATTTGTGGATCAATTACAGACTTTGTTCTGCTGCAGCAAGTAATTTAAGTGACACTTTCCTTCTGCTTCTCCTGTATATAATGTTTTGCTGAGGCATTGCAAAGATGAAATCCACTACTAATTTGTGAGCTGCATTGATTCTGCAGTGTGAGGGCCATATTATCCCATAAATGAATTGTTAGAAATCAAATTATATAAAATTATTTAAATGTAATTATGTATTATCTAATTATATTTTCCTGAAGAACTTCACAAAGACAAACTCTTAGTTTCAGAAATTAAACATGTGTGCTGGGCGAAGGAGAGATGAGACTGAGAGACAGTAAAGTATTGAGTTGAGGTAAAATAATTTTGTGTATTCCTTAGAGAAATGAAAGTTTCTTTTAATTAAAAAGACATGTGAAACATAGCCTGTAAATTCCGTGTGTTTTATTCAGAAGTTCTTCTTTGAATATATGTTCTTATTTAAAAATTGAGTGACTAATATATGCTTTAATGAAATAGGCCTTAGGATATTTTCTTGGCTTTTATTTTCTCAGGCATGAGTATTGATTGGCTGTTCTCCACCATCAAAGGAAGGGCTCTGATTTGTGTCTCAGCCACTGGATGTATAGAAATGGAGGAGACAACAGACACATTTCTATAGACAAGAACATCTTTTCAGGCCTTCCTAACACATTGCCAATATTAGTTTGTGATTTCCGAGGGTTTAGCTCTATGAATTCCATGAGCTGAATGGTTGTAGTAAAACACAGAAAAATCAATAACATATTCCCTGTTACCATTTTTGTGTGAAAAATATTCTTTGCTCTTCTACTTTTTTCTTCTTTTTCCATAATATTGTCTTGTCTTATTTTTTGAAGACTGAGTATTTTCTCTATTCTTCAGCTTAATATTAAAGGCTTAATCAAGCTCTAAATCAAATTGTGATTTGTTTCTCAGTAAGAGTTACTGATAGTTTTAAGTTGCAAAGAAAATATGTTCTAGGCTCATAAGGAATGATTGTGATCAAATAACATCCTAATTATTAAGAGGTTACAGAACATTTTGCTAATGACCTGTTCATAGTCATAAACAGGTTTGGGTTGGACTGAGGAGCTGCCCTGAATTACTTTCAAGTCCAGTGTTATATTTTACCAGTGCAATCATGAATTCAACTGTAAAATTGCTGTGTGCTGTAAATGTTTAAAATAATCTTTATTCATCCAGGGACACACTTAAAAAAGAATAGTTAGCTCTTACAATGCTTAAGAAGGGACTTAAACTTGGGTATTAAGCATTAGTTGGAGCTTTTTTTCATTGCAAATAGCACTGTTGGACTGACATCTTTAAGCATAAGAATAATCTTTTGATTTGGGGACTCAGAGAAATAGGTCCCATATATGGAAGACCCACTGCATGGAATAAATTCTGTGAAAGAAGAACTCTTGTATTTTTAACATGCTAAATGTTACAGAATGGCAGAGAACAGATTTTGAGGTCTGCTGTTCTCTTCTTCTGCCATAAGGAAGAATATGTTTTCTAATTAATTTCTTCTTTAGTAATTTCTACATTTGTCTAAAGTTTCCTTTTCTTGTGCTCCTGTTAGCAGTATAGAATCCACACAAATATTCTCCAGTAAGTCATAGGTACTGTCTCTTTATAGGTGTTGGATAGAGGTAGCATTAAACCCAAACCCCCCATTTAGGCATTTGCAGCCCAAAATACTCAAAATGGCTTTAGAAAAGAACCACAAGAAGATAATTTGAGAAGGACTGGGGCCAAGTAAAGGTGCAGAGCTCTGTGCACATCTCTGGTAACCTCTCCATGGCCATTTTGCAATGTTTCATTATAGGGCGTGTGGATGTGATAAGCTTGAATACAGGTATAGGCATAGAATCTGTATTTCTTATTTATGATTGTAAACTTGGATTTAGGGGCAACAGTAGCTTCAGTGGCAGAGAAGGATAAAGAAAAATGGGAGAAAATTTCCCTATGAGAGTTGGAATAACTGAATTGTGTAAAACTATGTCCTTCCAGTCCAGAGCTGGACTGAATTCTTAGTGGGGGAATATTGAATTGCCAGGTAGAATCAGATGAAGGTTGGTTTTTTAAATCCACCAGACTCTGTGCTAGCCTCCAAACACTTCTATGGAAAGCATGGTATTTGGTAACAAATGGGTACCTAACAGTGCTGGCTCCAGTGAGATAGTTACCAGGGAGTCTTTTAGGGACAGACCCGTCAAAATATTTCATCTGTGCTTTACACAGCTCTGCTTTCATCTTGAGCTGAGACTGACATCTGTCAGATTGTGTGCTATGGGAGAAATGTGATTTAAAGTTTGCAAGAGTGAATGGGATTCTAGATTTCAGACGTACGTGAATGGGAAGGTTTTTAAACAAGTAAATTGATTAGGTTTTCTCTTCAGCCTATAGAGAAATGTTTGAGGATTAACAATTCTATATAAAGAAGAAATAAATGGAGAAATATAGGTTCATAAAATACAGCAGCAAAAGGCTGATTAAATCGATGAATGCCACAGTCAGGGTTGTTCTGTTCTACTGATTCCATGTATCTGCTTAGTACTTGGGAAACTTTATTATAATTTTTAATTTTTATATCAATAATCTTAAGCATGGTTTCATAAAGGAGTAGTTGTACCAGTATCTAATGGGGCAGAGAAAAATCAGTATTATTATTTTAATTAATAATTTTCAATGTTGTAATTGAAGGTTCAAAAAAAAAATGTATTAAGTGGTATAATTTGTAAAAGAAATGTTTTCTATGTGAGGTTTATAGTATTTAGCACTGAACTCTTAATATCATCTTGCTTCATAAAAAAATAGGGACAGGATACTAAGACAGTACAGTACTAAGACAGCTTTTGGTTCCAAGCCAAAATTTAATTTGGTATTGTAGACATGAAAACCCTTGTTATAATACTAAATTTATTGCTGATAAGAATTTATAGTAATGCTTATGGAAAGATTGAAAATTCAGTTACTTTAGCAATGATGTATCTCTAAAATTAATGTCTCTGAACACTCATGAGCAAACCTGTATTACTCAGATTCAGTGTAGGACCACAGAAATTCAGTATAGATCTGGGGAATAATCTTTCTTTTGCACTTTCTTTTTGCAAATATGTATGTATACCTACTGTGTATATGTAGTTCATATGTCTGTAGTCCATTTGTTCCTCCTGCAGATTAGGATCGCTCACATTCTTAAAATCCAAACCTTAAGAAACAAAAGTATACACTACTTGTACACTTATATTTTATGGAAAACTTAGGATAAGTTCATTGTTGGGCAAGGCTTGAGACTAACTGAGCATTATATATGGGCTGCAGTGTTCAGCACTACATGAGCTGTCTGCCTGGCTGACCTGCCAGCTGCTATCAGCTGTCTGTCCTCTTGTGCTCACAGAGGATGAGAATTTGAGTGGTGTGTGACAAGCAGAAATGTTCTTCCTGTATGTGTGGTTTTAAAAAATTATTTTTCTCCTAATGAGGTTAATGTTTCCAACTACTTCCACATGAAAACACACTCACTGAGCCCAATGCTGTAGGAAAATACAGAACAGTGAGGCTGAGATTCTGAGGAGTTACCAATAGAGAGACAGAAAGTCTTAGAATTTTTTGGGTGTTTGCAGTGTTTATTGAACTGCTAGAATTAAGGAAAAAGGTGAGATGAAGAACTGCTGCTGATATTGGTCCAGAAAGTTGCAGGGGGGTTGATGGGGGAAGTGTGGCAACATCTGGACTGTCTTTCTTGAATACTGAAGCAAAGTGCTGTTATGGGAACAATACTGGGTGGACTAACTGTGCTTAGTGTAATGCAATCCATGAGCTCAGGTGGGAGTGCATTGCCAGATATTTGGTTAAAAACACCTCTGTTGAAATTTTGCAATGAAAAGAATCATCAAAACAATCTAAGAAGGCTCCTGTTCCCCAGTTCTAAACTTTGCAGCTGCCACCTAACTACTGTGATTGAGCAGGAGATGTGTAACTTCAAGACTTTTCCTGGAGATCCTGTGGACTGGACATCATTATTGCTTTCTTCTGTTGCTGTTGTGTTGTGTTCCATGCTTGGAACCACATGCAGACCTTGGGCATGGTCTGCTATTTTCCTCTGGTTTTGGGTTTTGGGGTTTTTTTTCTGTGACTGCCTCTATTATTTTTCTCTGAATATTTTGTAATGTGAAGGCAGACCAAAACTTCAAAAAGGAACAGCAGAGTTGCCTAACCTGAAAGCATAAGACTGTGGAACTACAGTAATTTCTCAAGCTGTTTTCTAAGCAGCATAAAAGAAAATTTGTTTGGTGACAGGGATTCTTTGTACACTTGGAAGAGGGTGTTTAATTTGGAAATATGTAAAGAATGCCCGATGAGGGATAAATCTATATCCTTTGGTATGGATTTAATGAGTTCATGCAGATTCAGCACAATTTGCCTTCCAAACAGAAACTGCAATATAAAAACTTTTAGTTTTCCTTTTGCAGAGGTAGTTTTGCTGGAATCTCATTTCTAACAAATCCTATGTTGTTTACACCTACAGTTTTTTGATCTTGTGTCCATATACCAGCTGTCAGGAAAGCACCAAGCCCACAAATTACTGATTAGACACGAGGCTCAAAGAACACAAGCTGCTACTGTTTGGAAAGCTCAGCACTCTTTGCAAAGACTTTGCCCCTTTTGAACCGTACCAGTTTTATTTTCACTAATGATATATTGTATAGCTTGTTTGGCAGCGTGGAAGTTTATCATAAGTTTCTCTTTTGTTCAGCCCTGAAATCGGGCTAAAATATGTAATTACAGTTACTTGTCATCAGAGGTCGTATTTTTCAATAGAGAAAGTGCTGCAATGCCTCTTAAATAGTTTCTTGATGATAATTTGTATCAGCTGCCCATAAGAAGCAACAGTGTGATCATGCTGCCTCAAAAAAGCTTTTTCATCAAAGGTTAGAAATAATCTTTGTCATTCAAGAGACAGCGAATTTTCAATGAAGATGGTCAGATCTTTGCAGTCTGTTTGCCAGTTTGCTCAGGTGCTGGGTTGGATTTGGTGGTAGAGTTTTTCACCATTACTAGCTTCAGCTTTCAGGCACCAGCATCTGTTTTATGAAAGGGGAAACAGAGCCCTGTGTCAGGAAATCCTTTGTAAATATTGGAATATATGATGCATTTGTCATATCATGCAAGCTCAGTTTGGTCTCTGCCAGCCAAAGCTTTAAAATGGGGAGCCTGCAGCAGATGGCCTCCCAAACCTATCATTTGGCACCTGTATGTGTAAGAAATCCCCAAATTTATAACTTAGTTTGCTCAAAATCTGGTACTCTTCCACATTTTCTTAGAGCAGAAGAAAGTTTTGAAGGTTTTGTTCAGGCTAACAGTTGCAAGATTAAATCATGGTCAGTTTGACTTGTTATATTTAATCATTTTAGAAATAAGTGAAAACCTGGGGATGCAGGGGAGGATAATGCATTTGTGCAATCCTGAATCTTTTCTTCTCTTCTCTAAGTAAATAAAACAGTGATTAAACAGAAGAACACAGAGGATTTGGATATATGGGTAACCAGCAATTTCCATGACATAAGTAATTAACTTTTTTATGAAATATGCTTACTTTGAGACTTGAGCATTTCTAATAATTAATGCAACAATTTAATTATGTAGGCAACAATATAGACCCTTTCTAAGATAAGAATTTTTCTCTTTACGTTAGCATGATTTTTTTTTCTTATGGAACAAGAAATATTTTCCTATCTTGTTCCTGACAATAAAAATGTGCTATTTGTGGAAATTTTTCCATAGACAGTAAACTTCCTTTGAGCCTCTACTTAAAATGTGTTGTTTTGTCCAATTTGCAATACTCTTAAAATTTAAAAATCTATTCCTGCTCTTGTTATTTATAACAATTGATAAAACACTTAGTGCTGGCATTTAGATTAAAAATACCTTGAGTTACATCTATCTTAGCATTATTGTTTTTCAATATTGCACAAGGAATGCAGGTTTTCAAGAGAAATTGTGTGGCTATGTATGGTCAGGAATTGAAAGGGAAAAAGAGATGTTCTAGAATGATTTCTGCTGGTTCTTATTTTACCTGTCTGCAGAGGCAATGCATACACACATAGTACTCCAGCAGCACAATAAGATACCAGTGTTGTGACTAATGAATCTTGATAGGTATGAAGTAAATTAGGGATATACAAAAAAATCCTGCCTCTACAGACTAGGAATTGAGTTCTGATTTTGATTATATCTCTAACAACACTATTTTTTATCAAAATGTTTTATAATAAAGAAAGCACCGAGACTGTTGTTCTTCCCCTCTTCCCTTCTGTTCTGTTAGTGCTTTAACATCAGGAGAAAGTAGATGGTAATTGACTTTCCAAATAGGGAAGTTCAGCATGCTGAGAAGCACTTGCTTGAGAGCTGAAAGAGGGAAAATCAATAAGGAAATGAGAAAGTTGCCATTTCTAGTACTCCATTAGCTGCTGTGTAATAAGATCTCATCAAATAAATCTTATCAGCAGAACAAGTGCATTTAAGAGCAGAAAATTTCACAAATGATGAGAGTTAAGACTGTGGTTTTCTGGTATCTCATGTATAAACAGTTTAACCACTGCTTCAGGAATTGTTCAATATTTGAAGCACCAGTGCATGTGACTGGACAGATTACTATTGATTTTGGTGGGGTTTGGGTCAGACTGTAGTAACCAAAAAGATCAGAATCAGTCAGCTGAAAATGAATGATGATGTAGGCCATATTTTCTCATTCATTTTTCCTATTGAATAGAGGGAGAGAGAACAGAGAGAGAAGATTAAAAATGTAGGCAGTGAGGCTTGGAATTTCTGGTATGCTGCTTTATTTTGATGTGACATCAAAATGAGGGTGATATTTTGTATTACTGTAGGATAAACAAAAGTATTGATTTATTTCACTCATTAGTAACATCCATTTTTATTAGAAGAATATATAGTAAAAACATCAACAAAGGAGTGAGTTAAGTGAGGAGAATCACAAATCTATATATTTGATATTAATTCCATAGTGTTCAACTTTATTGTGGGAGTGGCATTTAGATGAAAGTTACCACCTCAATTCCTGCTTCTTTTCCTTACAGAGGCATTTGTTTGTTGGTCAGCTGTAACTGGTGATTAAATAGTGGTTAAATGATGGTCAAATGCTGTTAATCTTTCCTAGATTGTAATTTTTATATTTTTCAAATTCCTTCCTGGTGGTACAGATCAATCCTTATGTTATTGGCTGAGATTTTTTAAAATACCTGTTTATAAAGCTTCATAACTAATGTAATGTAACCCTCATCTTCATCCTGACTTTGTGGTACAGGATGCACATTCCTTGCAGTAAAGGTGATATAGTCAGCTGAGATTACTCTTGTTTCTACTGATCTCAGTGGGGTTATTCTACAAATATGTGTGGAGTTGCTTTTGAATTAAGAAACAATTTTCTTACACTGACAAATAATTTATTAGGTCAGTCTGAATCAAACTGCTTGGGAGACTGACATTTGCCATCTTATGTCATTAATAAAATAATGGATGTTAAATCGAGTACTGTTTTACTATCAGGATGTTCACACTGTTTTTCTGTGTTATTTTTTTTCTTCTGTTCATGAAGAGCTTCATAATGGAGTTTCTACTAATTTTATATTCATAAAATTTTAATTATATGAGCTTCCCTCCTGGCATGCATTAATGTGGTAGCACCTACAAAGCTAATAAGATATCTATTCTGATAATAAATTTCAGTCACTGTTGGAATAAAAGTATTTTAGATCAGTCAGAATATCACTCAAACTCATGTTTTCTAGGCTATGGCAGTCTCAGGCTTTAGATTTAGTGTAAAATTTAATGCAATTTGAGCTGGGATACAGCTCTGGGAGTAGAAATGCTAATTTAAGACTTCTTCCTCCCAACTTTTTATGCCCAGCTTTCAGGCTTACAGAGCCTGCTGTAGGCTCCAGTAGGGAAGATGGGGAATATTTCTTCCCAGTTTCTGGACAATAGATGGTTGGCACTGCTCTCAGTGGTACTGATGAAAGCTTGGAAGAGTGCACATAGAGGAAGATGCTGCAGGCAGGTCTGTCTATTTTTGTTGCTTTGGCAGGCTCCTTCCTGACCCACTTCCAAGCACATGGTGGCCGAGCCTGCACTCCCTTTGGTGATGGTGCTAAGTGTGAGTTTTTCTGCAGCCCTATGAATCACTCTGCTCCTGACTGACTGAGCCAGTCCTCTGTGCCTCAGAGATGTCCTGCCTACTGAGGCCAGCTTCCTGATGCCAGCCACAAACCCAGAGGGTGTGTGAACACCTTGGCATTTGGGGTGATGCTGGAGCTCGGTGTCAGCAGGGACAGGCACCCCATGGGTCCATCTGGGCTTCCTGGGAATGCACCAGGAGAGCTCAGGTTTGCCCATCTGAGAGGCTCCAGGTCTGAGTGAGGGGTGAGAACACACAATTCTTAAACCCAGCTCAGTTTTTCATGTGCTGGACCTGGTCATGAGGATGCTGTAGGCACCTGACTCTGAAGTGACCTTGTGTCCATCTCCTGGCTGGGCTGAACTCACCTACCACAGATGCTTTCCAGGACTGCAGGCAAGGACCTGGCCCAGGGCTCTGCCACCCCTTTTGGGTGCCATGGGACTGAAATAGTGAGTAATACAGAACTTAACTTCTAAGACCCTAAATCCTTTATTTGATCTAGCTTTTGCTTTCAATATAAGAAGGTGAAGAATAACAAGTACAATGGAGAAAGGAGGAAAGGTGTTGGTGCAGGCAGCAGCTGGATGTCTCCACCTGTTAGGCACTGTCAAGAAGCCTATGAGGTATCTTGCTTCAGGCCATAGTCAGAATTTCTTTCTCTTGTATTGACAGTGCCTTTTTTTAAAAAAAAAATATATAATCAAAACCTGAAATTTTATTTGAAGAAAGAATGTAGAGGAAAACTGGATCTATAAATTCATGTTGATTCTTTCTTGGTTTTTTCAGGGCATTACTTGCCATTCAACTGAATGTTTAATGTGTCTTTCACTTGTAGGCTTTATTGAACAGCTATTCCTAGATAACTGACAAAAAATATTTTACTTGCTTTGATTTGAAAAGGACAATTCTTATTTTCAAATTATATTATCAGAATACTTTCACTCTCCTGGCTTAGAGGAAAATGGGAAATGATTCTCCCAACACCACCCCCCCCCCAACCCCCCCGCATTGTGGATGTAAATGTGTATATTTTTGTGTGTGCGCATATATATGCATACACAAACACAAAGAATGTGAGAGAGCTGTTGTGAGCCACTACTCTTCCAGTAGTGTAGAGAAATGTCTTTTAATACTCTATTTATGGTGGTTGTTATCCAACACCACCAGGTGAATGGTGAGGCTTTGAGGCTGAAGTCTCTGCCATTTGCATCTCCTCCACAGGCAGCGTTTCTTTCATCTTCAGAAACGTACATGGATATGTGACTCTAAGAGGACTTTGTACTGCATTTGTGTGGCAAAATGTTGGCAACAGGGGGCTACAGGGGTGTTTTCCAGAAGCTTCCCCTGTGTCTGACAGAGCCAATGCCACCTGGTTCCAACATACTGCCACTGGCCAAGGCTGAGCCCAGCAGTGATGCTGGCAGTGCCTCTGGGACAATGCGTTTAGGAAAGGGCAAATTTACTGTGCACAAACACCTGCAGCCCAAGAGAGGAGTGAGAATGAGTGAGAGAAACACCCTGCAGACACTGGCCAGTGCAGAAAGAGGGGAAGGAGGTGCTCCAAGTGCCAGAGCACAGATTTGCCTGGATGGGGAAGAATCTCTGCAGCCCATGGGGAGCAGATATCTACCTGCAACCCCACATTGGAGCACTCTGCTCCTGAAGGATTGTCTCCTGTGGAAGGGACCCACACTGGAGCAGGGGGAAGAGTCTGAGGAATCCTCTTCCCTTGGAGAAAGGAGTGGCAGGAGCAATGTGTGATGAACTGACCACAACTCCCATTCCCTGTCCTGCTATGCCACTGGAGGGGAGGAGGTAAGAAATCAGGAGTGAAGTTGAGCCAGGAAGAAGTGGGGAGGGGGGAGGGAAGGTCTTTTTAAGATTTGACTGGTAATACATTAAACTAATTTCCCCAGGCTGGGTCTATTTTACCTGTGATGGTAGTTGGTCATGATTTCCCTGACTGTTTTTTGATTCCCAAGCCTGTCATTCTTTTTCTCCCTGTGCAGCTGAGGAGGGGAGTGATAGAGCAGCTTTGGCTGGGCATATGGAGCCCAGCCAGGGTCAACACACAACAATGTCAAAAGCTGTATAAACAGTAATACATTTATTTTACATTCCAGAATTAAAATGGTTTGACTTTGAATTAGTTGAATAGAAACTATTGTGTACACAGTAAGTTATATTTAAGTTAATTTTTAAAACCATTTCAGCCTCTGGAGTTGTGAGGTGTACTTCCAAATCTAGATTCACTAAAAACATTGCTCCACATCAGGAATCTCAAAACAAGAGCAGTGTGCTATGGGCTGAATGGGCTTGAGAAGCACATATTAAATAGTTATTCCTACTTTTCTAAACAGAAATATTTTCCCGTGTGTGACCGATTTCATTTAGACCTTTCGGTTACTAGTACAATTTGTCATGTGTTTCCAGAACTATTTGATTGAATATAACAAAAAATTAATATAAATGAAAAATCAAGCTGGTAAATTATGAAAAGGTGGAAACTATTTTCCTGTTTTTGGCAAACTAAAGTTATGTGAAATGTATCCTATCTTTACTACTCTTCTGAGACTTTATTTTATTTGGGGTATACAGTTTACTGAGAAACAGAAGAATAAAGTTTTAATTTGTTTCTTCTTATAAGCAAAACTACAGTTTGCTGTGCTAATTAGAGCAGCTGGATACACAGCCTGCCTTAAATCCCAGAGGAAATCAGGAAAAGAGGCTGGATTTAAGTATTTCTTACTGTCTCCAAGGTTTTAAATTAAAACCTCTTTTGGTTAATGAGAAAAGCTTAGAGATTCAGTTTCTATTTGGGAAGGAGTGATGGGGAATTCTCTATTCATATTTGACTCAAAGCATGGCCATTTGATTTAGAAAAACTACCACAGTCAAATAGTGGCCAACAGTACTCTTAAATTTATTGGAGCAGGCTGAGGTCTCTGATAGATGCTTGAGCACAGAAGGGAATAGAAGCTCAGCTGGGAATGTCAAGAAGCTCTTGGAACAATAAAAGACATATTGGTGTTCTCAGGTCTTTTAACAGATGTATGACTTCCACCCAAGGTAATTAATATATAAAAGTCTCCACTTTGGGAGATGCATTTGGGTGTCCTATCAGATACTGGTTATACTAAGCCTGGTCTTTATTTGCATGATTTTTCACTCTAAGTTGAAATCATAACTGCTCTGTTTTTTTTTCTCCCTATCTTTTTAACTCTGATTGTATAAGTCTGATTAAGTGATTAAAAAATACACTGTCCCAGCTTCTGAGGTTTGATTTGAAACTTTTTATTATGAATAGCTTGACTGCAATGTAAATGTCTGGATACTAATGCTTGTCAGCCTCAAACACTAGAAAACTTTATTGTGCTGAAAAAACCCCCATGGGCTAAAAGCAGCCTTTGAAATACTGTGAAAAGAATTTACTTAACTAGTGAAGAGAAAAATGTCAGTTTGTCTTGAATCATGAAAATGAAAATTAATGAGAGTTGCTACATATGTAAATGTATTGCTTCAGAGAATTGTGGCAGATATCTTCTCTCTCCATCTGCAGTGAGGAGAAAAAATCCATAGAATTTGTTTTAGTGAATCATTAGGGAAGCATGTCTAACAGCAATTAATAGATAGAATAGGAAGAACAGTTTTATGTTAAGGCAACATTTTACCTTCATCAGCCAGGTTTTTCTAGCTTGTAACCTTCTACTCAAAATACTAGGCTTAACTACATGAGTAAAATAAACTTATCTAGCAGCAGTGTTATAAATAATCAGATTAGATGGGTGCATTAAGAATAACTAACTTTACAATGTAAACCCCTGTATCCCTCTGTTTGGATATCAATACCCATTCCTAGTAAAGAGCATGGTAATACAATGTGTTAATCTTGTGTGAATCATAATTTTTTGTTGTAACTCACCTGATTTCTGATTGCTTGCAATCATATGGCTGTGATTATTGAGGCTTAGATCATATTTCAGTTGCAACAAAATGCCAAGTTAATGATAGATCACATGCAGCTTAAAAGTAGCTACAGAGCTGTGAAAAATCAAAATGTGCTAATTGCTTTAATCACCTACTGATTTTCTTAGAATTAATGAAGGCTTAAGTCAGATGTAGTGTAAGGAAATCAAAGTGATTTTATGATGAACCCACTTTGTGCAGGATTAAAACACTTGTAGCTGTGTGTTCATCAGGTTGCAGCCACGGACTGGCTCTGAGCAAGGCTGCCCAGGACATGAGAGCAGGAGAGGAGAGCTGCTGCCCGCGGGGGTCCCTCCCCCTTCACACACAGCGGTGATTACCAGTGCTGCATCACGGTAGCACTGTTATTTCCACACACAAGATGTGTTCTGGTCTCTGTTCTATTTCAGGTCTAAATCTCTCGAGAGGGAATCCCTCTTAAAACTAAAATAACAGATATGAATGGGCTCTGAGCAAAATCTCTTTAATTAAATAATTTAATTCTGTTGAGAGCGAGGGGAGGGCAAGTTACACTTTTGACATATCAGGAAAGCTGAAAGAACAGAAAATTTCTTACATCCTTTTTGGGATCTCATTATGCAGTCTACCTGGTAATACAGCTAGAAGTTTTACTTTTAAATACTTATGTATTTGCAATGTTAATGAAGGATGCTGCAGCAAATTCTACACATTGACTTTTTACTATAACTACTGTAACTACTTGCTGTATTTGCCTTTCTTTAAATTAATATGTGGGTTCATTTTCTGAAAATGATTTTGTTTGGAAAAATGGGATAACTTTTTGTGTATTAACAGTCAATATCCAATGTCCATTTGGAGACAAGTTTTTCTCAAAAAAATTTACTCAACTTTATCTGAAATACATTTTATACTGTATTCTTACTTTCAGTATTCAGGCAGAAAGCAGGGTCACTCAGAGCAGGTTGCACAGGATTACATGCAGGCAGGATTTGAATATCTCCAGAGAAGGAGACTCCACATCTGCAATTTAAATTTGAAGTGGGAATTCCTTGCCTTATAAAAAAAGTCATTGTGACCAATAGTTATAAACTGATGAATGCTCAGAGCCCAATATGCAGAGAAAAGCATCTGAAATTAAAAACCACCACCTGGATCACTTCACCAGCAACCTAGAATTAAATGAAGGATGCATTCAAAATTTAATAAAAAATTAAGTTTTGCAATTCATTGATACCCAGTATTCTTAGTATTAAAAAGTCATTACAATTAAGGATATAGATCTATATCAAAAATAATATTGACATTTATACTCGTGTCTAGAATTCAGTGAAGTATTAAGTATTATGCTTCATCTTACCTACAAACCAGCTGAGGTCCAGAGAAACTTTTCCATGTTATAGAATTCTGGTGATTTTTATAGCCTCATTATATTAGAAATATTCAGTATAATTTTGTGCTAATGATAAAATGGTAACTAAAGAAGACACTGGGATGATGTGCAATTAAAGTTCTTAATGTGTTGAAGATCCACACATGGACCAAAGGGATTAAAGAACCCCAACCTTAGTTTGTCACAAATATCAAATTAAGGATCTTATTTGCCCCAAACACACAGAACTGTGGAGTTCAACAACCATTGTGCCTCCATAAAACCCAGTGTGCAATGTGCAGGCCAGTAATGAATCAAATAAAAAAATGCATTTATGGCTCCTTCAGTCTCTGAAATTAGCCTAGTGTGAGGCTAATGCTCATCACTGGTTTAAGCCTTGCAAGGAATTAAAGACAAAGCTTTATACAAATTAGCACTAAGTTGGCCTAGTTAAGAAACTTGTTTCATAGTTTTATTAGTCATAAAAGGAAACAAAATTTTACCAGTACTTGTAAAGAAACTTTTTATTGGCTGCCTGCCAGAGGCAGGCTGGTGATCAGATAGAGCAGCAGCTTTGCCTTTCTGTCAAACAAATCCAGAACGTTTTAAAATCATTAGAAAGTGATTACAGAAAAGCAATGAAAGTAGGTAAAAGTAACCATTATACCAGCAGCTGAGGTTTCTGAAATTTGGTAGTTCTTATCCCCAGAATATCTTGTATACAGGGAAACCACTGCTGGTGGAACATGAGCTTCTAAAGTGGAAGATACTATGGAAGTGCTTTGATTTATAATTAATACAGTGCAAGTGCAGTAGCATGCCAGTTCTTTCAGACTGCTTTTACAGATCTAGGGAACTACAGAGGATACTGAATTTAATCTTGGAAAAGGTAAATTTTTGTGCAAATTTTTCCAAAGTGCAAACTTGAGTATATATATATAAATATATATATATATAAGTATTGTCCAGTTGAAAGTGACTCATGTTTCTGGCCTACTTAAAAGGGGGAAAAGGTAGAAGATTACCTACCTGCTGAAAAAACTTGGAAAGGAATATTAAAAGGGCTGGGTTTAGAAATCTCGCAGCATTCTGCTCAGAATTTCTTATGAGATGCCATTTACCTTTGTAACAAAGTCATTGAAGTGGATCAAAAGAGTAAACACATTGTTTTTACTGATAATACTTAGTCTAGGATTATATTAAAAATGAGATACATGGTGAATGTTTAATATAGAAGATAAGATTTATCAGTAGTCACTTGTTGTAGAGCTTCAAAGTTCCCAGGAAGGTATTTTTACTGGCAGAGTTATCTGTGGTAATAACTTATATTTTGGGGTGGGTAAAACAGACTTCTGCTGCTTAGTGAACTGTAGCATTTTTCACTAAGGAACAATGGAAAAAAAATTGTCTCTAGTGGAGTAATGTCACCTAAAATAGTGTAGTATAGGCATGTCCTTCACTGAACAACAAATTGTATTATGATGGACTACAGGCTAATTTTGATAGGGTTCATCAGGTAGTGAAAGGCACTGCAGTTGTGCTGATTTACAAGAGTCAAGATTTTCCCAATCTCTATAACCAGTCTTTGAGACTGTAATAAAATGTTCTGGTACTACCACAGTATACCAATGAAAAATAGGGAATTTATTATCCATGTGGGAAAAGGAAGGTGTATTGTGTTTGTGTGGGAAGTTTTTGGCAGTGAGTGGTGTTGCATAGCTGGCTTCTGTGAGAAGCTGCCAGAAGCTTCCCCCATGTCTGACAAAGCCAATGAGAGCTGGCTCCAGGATGGACCTGCCACTGGTGCCAAGGCCAAGCCCATCAGGAATGATAATAATGCTTCTGTGATAGCAAATGTAAGAAGGGAAAAAAAAATACTGAGTGGGACTAATTGTGGTCAGAGAAGAGAGAAGTGGGAATGTGTGAGAGGAACAGCCCTGCAGACAGCCAGGTCAGTGCAGAAGGAGGGGCAGGAGGTGCTCCAGGTGCCAGAGCAGAGGTTCCCTCCAGCCCCTGGTGCTGCCCATGGAGAGGCAGCTGTGCCCCTGCAGCACATGGGGATCCTGGGCAGCAGGGATCCAGCTGAGCCTGGGGAGGAGCCCACACCAGAGCAGGGGGATGCCCAAAGGAGGCTGTGACCCCGTGGGAAGACTGTGCTGGTGTCCTGGAAGAGAGAGAAGCCCACGCTGGAGCAGGGGGAAGCCCCAAGGAGGCTGTGACCGGAGGGGAACCCATGATGGAGCAGGTCTTTTCTCAGGACACATTACCGCAGGGAGAGAGGAGAGCAAGCTGGAGCAGGGGAAGAGTGTGAAAAAGAGAGAGCTTTGAGTCTTTTGGCTTTTCTCAGTACTGAGACTTTACTAAAGGGGAGCTCTTATAAAGGGGCAGAAATATTGAGGTGCTTTGCACAGGTGGAATTTGTTTGGTGTGTGGCAAAAGCATGACGTCACAGTCCTCTGTGTGTATCAAATCTGAGAATTATATCAAAGTCTAAACTTTTACCAGGATTGCATATTTTTGTCCAGACATACTGTGATAATTTTATTTTTTGATAAAAAAATGTTTGCTTCTTCTGAGGTAAAAAAGTATATTCCTGAGAAATTTTAGTTTTCCTAACCTTCATTCAGTATTACAAGCAAACACACAAACACACTCATGAGGAAGTGTATTCAAAATAATAACCCCTCACAAAAATGCAACTGATACTGGATGCATTACTTGAAAGTCTGTTTGTGCTTTCAATTTTCAGTGCTTTGAAAATCAGGTGCTTTTCAGAATATTATCTATCAAATTCAGTATGTAATTAGCACTTGCTGGTTACTGATTAGGCCTTCAAGTTTCATATTCTAGAAAGAAACTCTTAATATATATGGTTATTATACATATGTATAAAATTCTGTATAGAATTTTAGTTGATTATACTCGAGTTTTAAAAATATGTAATTAAAAGACAGTAAATATTTAAAAATATAATGCCAGATTTTAAACATGTCACCCTTAATCTACTATTCAATGTAATCTTATAAAATATTGTTAAACATGTAGTGCCATCCTCGCACCCAAAAATGTCAAATTTTTCTCAGCCTCTCTAGTGACCTATTTTAAACCAATTGTCTATTCCTCACATCTTACAGCAGTACAAGATCAGGTAGTCCAGAAGCACTCTTGGTATTGAATGAGAGGAGGCAGGAAGGACTGAGTCAGATGCACTTTTAGATAATTTTCTTCTTTTATTTTTGTTTGCTAAGTTTGCTAACTTTGAAATTTTGAATCTTTGATGGTCAATGGTGCCTCTGCAAGACTGAATTGCCATGATTCTTGATACAGTCTTTCATAAATTTAAACATAAAAAACAAAAGCAGCCAAGGGAAACTGAAGGCCTTTTTCAGAGGTATTTGACTCTGTGTATTTCTAATAAAGACTTTTATAACGTTGAACATAAAAAGGATAATCTTTAATCTAAAAAATCATTACTATAATATGCAACCTCTGATGTATAACTGTTGTCAAGTTCTACCTCCAAAATTATTATTTTAAAGTAGTATATTTATCAAAAAATAAATTTCAGTACATTTTTTGGTAGGGAAATCGTTGCAGCCTGAATTGCTGCTAGTAAAGTCCAGGGTAAGGAAGCAAAAAGAGCCTTTGCATAATATCCACAGATATTAAAAGTCTTAACAGCTTTTTGAGGGACGTTTCTTGTGTCTCCCTAAACCAGGGAATGCCCCCCAGGGTCTCCACAGGGAATTATGTAACTTTGAAGTTGTTAAAGGTGTTTCTGTTGTGCAGTGAATATGTTGAATTGTCTATGCAGCCTTTTGTATAATCCTATAAAATTGGCATCCTTTTTCAATACCAAGTAAAAGTTTTTCTTTGTGTATATTCACATATTCTTTGTTTGGAATAGTTGAATATGGTATGATACAAGACTGAGAAGACTCATGCAGATGTGAAATAAATAACCTCTAGGTAACTGAGCCTAATTTATTACTTATTGGTTCAAAAGCAGTTTACAAATTTTAAAAGCAAAATTGTTGTACTCAATGCAGTGTAAGTAATAAAAATATAAAAATTCATGTAACACCTTATGTACTCTGAGCTGAGCATCAGAAATATAATCAAAGACAGAAACAGAGTTGGAATAGCCTCTGATAGTGATAGGAAATGGGAGAGATGAATTGCTGTATTTGAAATGGACAAGAACATGAAGTTTCCGACTGTAGAATAATAATAAGGTGGTCAGAGATTGGAGAGAAAATTGAATTTCATTTGAATCCTTACAGTGCTGCATTAGTAATTCTTCAGGAGCCAGTGAGAATGGTGGCTTATGAAAGGAATTAAGAAAAGAAAAATAATGAGGAATCTGAGCTGGGAAATGTTCCTTAAACTTCTCAACTGTGCCTCAATATTTTTTTAACACAGTGATTTATTCTGAAATTCAGAGAAAAAGCTGAATGCAGGAATATAACACCAAAGGTTTCAGCATGAGAAATGTTCCTCTGTGTAGAACACTTCTATCTGTAAGACACTGAGGAAGGGCATGTTGTGTATTTAAGCCTTGTTCCTGCTGTGCCATTTTTCTGTCTGCCTCATCTGGCTTGCATCCCATGTCACAGGCAATGTTCCTAATGTACAAAAGTAATTATAAAATAAAGTCAAAAGCAAGTGTTTGACATTTTGCTTTATTTATTGTTCAGGTGGTTTAGCTTTCTGATTTGTTAATCAATTTTTATGTATGAGTAGAAGATTAATGTAGAACCTGTCATGGAAACCCATGATAGCTGGCCTCAAAGACTTTATTTGTACTTTTGGAAAGCAAGGTAATTTCTGAACTTCTTAAAGGATCACATTGTCTTCTTTTAATAGTGGCTTTTTTTCAGTTATAACTTGGGGGTTTGTATGAATGGGGGTTTGTAGAGTCTTTCCATTCAGACTTACTATTACCAGCAATGTAAAAGTACATTGCTTTGACATCTCTGTCAGTTCTGAATGGATTCAGGTAACTCTGTGCAATATAGTGACCCTCAAAGGCATGTTAAAGGTTTACTAAGTTTGGATAAACTGATTATGCTTCACACCTTTGCTACCTTCATTATGACTGTTTTGAATTTCCCACCATGCTTTGATATATATTTCTAATTTCATGTTCCTTTTCTTTTTTTTTGTTTTCATAAAAGCACTTTAGAATCTTATTCTTTAGCACAACCTTTTTACTTTACAGTATCCTGTTTTTAAATGCCCATTTACCAACTCACTGGACCAGATAATCCTGATGCTGGTGTGAATTGGTGGTGACCTCTTGGAAATCCATTGGCTGCACCAGAGCAAAATTACTGAGAGTGGGAGGAGAGTCAGAGTATGAGATTCTAAAATATTTAAATTAGCTATTCTTCAGGATAGAGGGCTTGCATTCATTTCCCCCCTAAGTACAGCAATACATTAATTTGGGCTATTTCACTTATAAGGATTCCTGCTTCATTGAGAGTAATGAACCATCAGCTGTAATTTACAAAGCAGGGTGGTTTAAATGCTTCATCTTTATAGAATTCTGAGTCTTATCATCTGTGGGTGAAGAATCTCTGATTAAAGTCTTTTGAAACATCACGTGACAGTAGAATTAGTGCTGAGGTCTTGCTCTGAGCAAGGATTGGGAAATAAGAGTGTTTCAGTAGTGAAAATAGTGGAGATCAGCTAAAAGCATGCATGAAACAGCTCTGTTCCCCTGGAAAATGAAAGAATTCAGCATTCAGGGGGTTAGACTGCTACAAAAGTGACAGTACATTCACACATTCAGAGTGTGTTGGAACCACTGTGGTTGCCATTAAGCCAGCATTTAGGCTTTGCTTTAGGCTTTGCTTTGAAATCTAGAGAACTCACTGATAACAGCAATGATTATCTTTTGGCTACCAGTTTTGTCAGTCTCCAGATCTTGGACTGAGTAATAGAATGTTGAAAACTTCCCACTCTACCAAATTGGTGTAATTTTCAAAGAACACAGATAGAAAGATAAAAGTAATTAGGAACCTTCCTGCTTTGGCCTTGTGATCAAACTTGCCCAGGTAATAGGAGGAAAAGTAACCACAGCAGGAAAATGCTACCATAATCCCTCCAATTAACATAGTTTTAATTATGACACAATTATCCTCTCACATCTGGAACACAGTTTGGGTCTATTCTTGTCTGATAATCAACACTGGGATAATCTGGCTAAGTAATGGATGCCACTTAGAGACAAATAAGAAAGTAAACTGTACCAGAGAAGATTTTAGGACCACATCTGACAGATAACTCAAGTGTTTTTAATACTGCTGTGCTTGGTTTCTCTCCCTGCAGATCTACATCTCTATCCTGTCTCTATTTTACCAATGTTTTGTGTCAGCAGCAAGACCTTATTTACCTCAAGAAGCAAAATGCTACTGATTTTACTTTTGGTGACAGAGTGGAAGGAAACTTGCAAAACAAACCATCTTTTTAATGTCCTTGAGATCTGAGTCCTGTATTAACTTGGAAATGCATATTTATGATTTCTGAGAAATTCTCTGTGACTCAAGCTCAAGGGTAGAAATAAAACAGAAAAACCAGATGCACTCAAATTATTACAAGATTGATTGAATGTCAATAAAAATCTAATAGAATAACATGTAGCTTTTGAAGAGAAAATGGGAAAAAATATGAATTACTGTAATAGTCCAAGGTGACATCTAATTTTTAATCTTTGAAATTATTTTGTTCAAAAAGGGTAATATTTAATTTCTTTCATTTTGGTGCTCGTGCTTTTCTGACTGCAAGGCATCAATGAAAACAGATCTGTGTGACTTTTCCTTAAGGTGTTGTCAGTAAAGCTGGCTGTTGTGAAATTATTAAATGTCTTCAGTAGTTGTCACCATGCAAGAAGTTTTATTGAAGTGTTCTGAACCAGAATATCAAATTATACTGTGAAGCCCTTCATTAAAGGGATAACAAAGTTAATGATCCCCATTGACGCAATTTTATTTCAGACAAAGTACAATTAGTAGTTGGATAATAAACTTAAGAACACTGAAACTGAAGTTTTTTTTTTGTCTTGTAAAGAATTTAATGTTACATACTCTTGTGTGTGCATGCAGACTGTGAGTGGCACTATGTTCTGTGAATCAGACTCCTGCCTGCTTGAAAGTCTTCAGGTGGTGGGGCTCTTGAAAATCAATATTAGCAATATCTTCTGATAACAATCCTGAGAAAGACTGACATGAGCTCTCCAGTAATCCTTGCTATTTTCTGGTCAAATAGAATCTATTTCCTTTCTCACTCCATAGAAAATGTGCCTCTCTTTAAGGGTTAGGGATGGGTGAAACGCCAGGGCATCTTAGAAGAGATTTCTCTTCCACATCTATCTTATGTGACTTCAGGAGAAAATGATCTCCTATAATCTTTCTAATTTCAGTATCAAAATGAATGGCAGATTATACTAATCTCTCACTAACCATGCAGAGTAGAAAAGTCAATATTAGCCATACCACATCTGTCCTTTAAAAGGCAGTGGTTATGTTTAACTTGGTCTTATGTGGCCCTGCAATGAATAACCTTGTATTATTTTTAACTCTGTCCTTAAGCAGAACACACTGAAGCCAAGCAGAACACTTTTTATGATTTTAGAGTGCATTGGATCTATCCATTATCTAAATATGGCCTTTTTATTGTTCTAAATCAATAAATCTGTTGCTCTGGCACATTTCCAAGTGCTACCCTTGAAATAGTTGCTTATTCACCAAACGGCCTCTTTATAGCAAACCACAAAGTTGCCAAATTGCTTTGGATTTACTTTGCATTGATAAGTCCCAATTTTGTGAGTATAATAGATCTTTAAAATGAAAGATGTCTTGCTGGCTGGCTGGTCCCACTCAGGGTTGCAGTCAGTGGCTGGATGTCTGAGTGGGGAGCAGTGGCAGGAGGTGACCTCAGAAGCCAGTGCTGGGCTGGCACTGTTAAACAGTGACAGGGACAGTGGCATTGAGGGCACCCTCAGCAAGTTGGATAGCACTGAGGTGTGTGGAGTGACATCCTGGAGGGATAGGATTCCATCCCAGCGGGACCTTGATGGGCTTGAGGTGTGGGCTTATGGGAGCCTCATAGAGTTCCACAAGGCAAAGTCCAACACCTGGGTCAGGGCAAGCCCAAGCACAAACACAGGCTGGGCAGAGAATGGATAAAGACCAGCCCTGAGGAGAAGGACTTGGGGATGCTGAGGGATGAAAAGCTCACCTTGACCTGGTAATGTGCCTTTGCACCCCAGAAAGCCCAAAGGTGCCCAAAGTTGCCCTGGGCTGCACCAAAAAGCAGAACTGGCAGCAGGCCCAAGGTGGTGATTCTGCCCCTCTTGACACCAGGAAAACTCAGAGCTGTGAAAGTGATGAAGATAATTACCTGCTTCTTCCTCCTTCAACTCTCAAAAGTAATTGTTGAAGAGTAGTGGTACTTCTGAGTTGTTTTTGAGCTTTGCAAATTATCTTGTTTGGAATTTTAATGCTTCGTGTACAGTTACAATGGCTAAGACTTCAAAAAAGAAAATATCTACTTTTCCACTAGACAGTATACAACTTGTTCAGATAATTGACGTTCTCTCTGGATTTTAAACCATACAAAAGGACATTAATACGCTTTATGAGGAGTACTTGTTCTTGGTAGAAACAGTATCTTGCTATATTTGAATTGAATGCTTACCAGTTTTCTTTTGCCTTAGCTGTGAACTGGAACATCAGCTTAACTGAGAAAAATTGTGCCTCCATGAGCAAATAATGGGAAACTCAATAGTGCCTGTGACTGACTGGCTGGGGATTTCTACTTTCCAGGAACATATCTCTTAGTATTTCTAGATCTGTAGTAGCTGATAGCTGAATGGAAAGTTTGTTTCCTGGAAAACATTCAACAGGTACAGTGATGACAGCCCTTAATGTTTAGGAAAGATTTTTTTTGTAAGTTCTGAAGTGTTCAGCTTATTAAAACAGATTTTCTTACCCTTGTATTTAAAATGTTTTGGACTGCATTCATGTTTATGGTAGTATGTCATTCCATGAGTAGATTTTGGGTTTGAGGGAAAGCTGCCTGTTCAGACAGTGAGCGCCTGTTCTGAACTGTGGGCAGGTAAACAGTGACACATCTCTCTGTGAAATAGTGCAGAACAGACCAAAAGTGAGGACTTAAACAGGAGGAACAAAAACATCTCCTTTGAGATATAACTTCTGTAGTATCAGTTCTTGCCACAGTACAGTCCAGCATTGCTCAGGTACTCTGTTTCTAAAGCAATCCCTTTTTAAATAAAACTTAAATGTAATTTTATTAGTGATTATTTTGAATTGTGCTAGTTTACTTCAGAATGTTTATGAATGTTGCACTTCATTATGGGTTTGATCTTCCTTTTTCCTTGTATTTTTCTAGGTGCACACATTAAACTAGAAGAAGTGATCTCATGAAAAACTGGGTCGGAGTTTGGGTCAATGTGTGGAGCTCTACTCTTGCCAAGGTTTTTTGTGATTCCCCTCAAATGTAAAACATAACTAGAGGATAGCAAACCAGAGGTGACTGTCATAAGCAATATCATTTCCTACTGCTAAAAGTCCTGCTTCTTACTACTATTTTACTGTCCTAGTGACATGATTTTATATGGAAAGCCCTTATATTTCTTACATAGCTTTTATTCATCCAGCAGTTGTTTTGGCTTCTGTGCCAGATGGATTTGTGGTGTAAAAAAAATAATATGCTGTCACAGCTGCATATTATTGACACGAAAAACCACAACTCACGCACGGAGTTGCAGCATCTGAACAGGAACGGGAAAAGAGCACTTTCTTTTTCAGACCTCAACATTTATAGAATTCGAAAAGTGACAGTGGATTGGAGGATGACATTGCCACCTTTCCAACCACACTGGTCAGACTAACAGTCCACCAAAATTTTCCTCCTACACAGAAGAATGCAAACAATAATTATTTACATGAAAGTGCGTGAGAAACTCCATTACAAGAATGTAAACATCAGAAGGCTCAGAAAATCTCAAAACACCAAGGCCACACTACGCTTATTCTTTTTATTTTTAATCTAGGAAGCTGAGCTGATTCTAACAATTTTTTAAAATGCGAACCCCAAATACAAGTTCACCTGCAAATGGTAGTATTATATGGATTGCTTGTGTGTAATTAATGTATGTGTGATTTTACTAAAATTATTGGGAAGTTCTGCCATGTGCTGTAAGCAATATGTTACACTCTTGCAGTTTAAAGTAAATGAGAGTTGCTGGCTGTTGTAGTGTAAACTGTGATTTCTGATTTTATGACTTCATCTTAAGTGCCAATTTCTCCATTTAAAGCAAAACAGCAAAAGTTACACGAACATCCAGCCCTTGGTCTGAAAACAGAGGTGACTTCACTTGGACTACTTACCTGAGAGAACATGGGGTTGATAGTATTTTCAAACACTGATGGATGGGTTTATGAGCAGTTTTTGCAGGATTATCTGAGAGTGTATTTTGGCATTTCAGTTGCTGCAACACATTTCCTTGTCTCTGGCAATTTCACTAAAGAGGAGAAAGAATATTTGTGGTTAGAAAATCCAATCTTTGCCATATTTTCCCCTTTGTTGATACAGTAGTTTGTTAAAGCTAATCCAACTTGACACCACCTTGTGTCATATTTAATTACTCTCAAGCTTAGAATCAATTTTGAGCAAAGTCCCCAGGTTAAAATCCAGAACAAATCAATATTTTATGTTGCAAATAAATGTCGAGAGATTCTACAGAAGATCATAATGTGTTTGTAGATGAGCACAACATAAGTTTGTGCACTTCCATGTACCTAGATTTTAGCTGTGCCTTAGATGTGAGTGTGGGGTGGGCTGGAAGGAGAGGGAACTGCATCCAAAGCAGTTGCCTGTGAAATATCAGACCTGGGAGTCCAGCAGGAGAATGTGGCTCCAACTTGCTATTGTGCCACTGACACATCCTCAAGGAACTGTTAGCTCCAAAGCTAACTTTTTAACTGGCAGGATGACAAAGATTTTGTTTTAGAGTAGGTGTGGGCAGTCTAGACCCATTTACTGAAATTCTAGACCCACATATTTGGTGAAATTCTAGAAAGAATTTAATTGGCTATAATTTCTGAGGAAGTCTCAGTTGACAGAGGTCCACTAGCCTTGACTGTGGTGATTTTGGTAAAGATTGAGGTTAGGCTCTCTTTAGGTGTCTGTTTCCCTTTTGAAAGCTGACCTGGGAAGTGTGGCTATGCAAAGTGGTAATTTTGGGGCAGTCAAGATGTTACTTTGCATTACTTCCAAGTAGTTCAAATTCTGACTTCTCAATAATTTCAACTATGAGATGATAAGCAGTTTATAGAATGCCCAGCCCCTTTCAGGGCTACAGCTTCAAAAGAACATGTAAACAGAGGCCAAAACTGCTGTTGCTTATGTAGAAGATGTGCTTTGACATCCATTAGATAAAAAAGGGAGAAGAAAGGCAGGCAGCTGTTACATATGAAATTAGGATGAATCCAATATAACTAGCCCAAATTAACTGTAGCATTAGAAATGTTAATGTGTTTGGTTTTTTTTTGTTTTTTTTTTTTTGGTTTTTTTTTGGTTGGTTTTTGCTTTTTTCTTTAAGGGGAGATTTATGCCTTGACTGAAAAAAACCCAAAAGCCCCAAACCTAAGAACTGGGGGAAAACGTTTAATGGGGAAAAAGTAGTTTTGAATTTCTACAGGAATACCCAGAAATTTCCTGCTAGATGCCTCCTGATGCCTATTTCTACATTGCTCCATTTTTGCATTCATTAGTAGTGGTTTCTACAGAAATTACTGGCAGTAATGACAGGATGTGACATTTACAGCAGGAAACAGCTTACAGTGGTCTCACATAAGGCAGCCTAATTAGAGTGGATCTTCTCAAAAAAGATCCACTCTTTTTTGAAACCTTTTCACTACAACCAAATTTTATTTAGCTTGGATTTTTTTTTACAAGTTGCTTGAGGCATCTTCACTTATGAATAAAAAAATTTATGCTATGGTTCAACAATATCAGGTTTTGAGACCTCTGCTACAGTTCAGTATAATACTATTAATATCTGTTGTCAGTACACTAAAACACAGACTAAAAATGTTTTAATATCAACTCCATTCTATTTAGTTTTTTGGTTCAATATTTTTCCTCAAAGGTTTTCATATTAATACATTTAAGAGATAGAACACCTGCTGTAATAAGTGTATGAGGGAAATCTTTGGTGATGAATCATACAACAGAAAAAGGAGGATAATGGGAGTCCCTTCTGGACATGAAAAGGAAAGAACACTAGACACAAGACTAGAACATACTGTGAACCTTTCTTAAATCTTTCTTTCAACAGTGAACAATATGGTGTATTCAACCTTCTATTGAGCAACTATTCATGAATTCTGTATTATTTCCCAGAAATGCAAAGTATCCTTTGGAACCTTTGGAAGAATGTAAAGGAATAAGAAGACAAAGGAGAACTGTAGAATAGTCTTGGAGCTGTGGACTATGTCAGAACTAGCAGTAATATGAAGTTAGCACAAGATTCAGACACTCCTAGTTCTTTTGTACACATAGTCCTGTGGCTAGATAGGGAAGAAGCTAGTCCTAGAAAACATTAATTTGCTCTGTTTTAGTGATTTTTTTTTAATCACTGCTTAGTTTAAAACACAATAGTCTAAGAAAATCAAGATAAGGTTCTGGCCTTTTTTCTTTAAAGCATTTGGAAAATAATGAACTAAAAATTTCTTCCTACTAGTAGGAAATATTTATTACTAAAAAAACCTGTTTCTGAAATGCATTGAAGTATACAGAAGAAATAATTTCTGTAGCAGGCCAAACTAGCTTTGCTTTGATGTAATATTTTCCTTTAAGGAAAATCATAAAAAGACTAATGTATACATATTCATTAAAAACTCTCTGAATATGTAGTTCCTTGGTGGATTGCCCATGCTTTAAGATAATGGAAAGCTCACAGCTTTGCATCAGAAAAACAGAAATTTCTCTCTGATTAACCCACACAATTTTCTTAAACTGCAGGTGAATATATCCTGGCAGGTATTTTGCTGGATTGATGATTCTGTGTTAAACTGCATTTAAAAAAAATTATATCTCAAAGCCGATTGCTGATGTTGAGCAGGACTGGTAGGGATAAACTATTAGAACAAGTTGATGCTGCAGAGCAAGCAAACCAGTCCCATTTTATTTACTTTTCCATCTTGGTATTGGTACAGTGAAAGTTAATGATTAAAGCAGGAAGAAAATTCAGTTCATTTTTTTAAAGAAGTTTGTGTATGTTGGAATATTTAGAATTTTATATAGTGCTAGGCAGAAATGACTTGAAGGATATCTTAGGCAAACTTGAGTAACTTGATGTGTGTAACAAAGAGATGCTGTAGTCATCGTATTTCAACTAGACATGGAAGTAGTATGCTTGAAATTGGTGGGTTTTCTTTGGATTGGGCTTTTTTGTGCTGCTTTGTTTTCTTGTTTTTACTTAGATCTCATCAAAGGCAGAAAAAACAGACAGGCAGCAGTAATAGTTCACTATAGTTCATGACTTTATTGCTCCTGATTAAGATCACTTTTGTCACAGATTGTGTTTCTCAGTGGCTTAGTCTGTATAACACATATGTTCAGATTTTTAACAGTAATCAGGTACTCAGTGCTTATAGGATCTGAGTACTTAATAAGTTTTAAAAGTTCCATATTCATCCTGTGTTTCAGATTCACTTTGTAAAGCTGAGATAATGTTATTCCTCTTTACAAGAATATTGTGAGATAAACGCATTTAATGCTGCAATGTGCTTGGGAGTTATGCTAATTTTAGGTGTCTAACACAGTCTAGTAAACTATGTACCTAACATGTTTAGATGGTCTCATCTTGCAGAAATTGCTTGGGTAAAACTTAGCATAATATGAATTATCTTTGTAAACAAGATGAAGATTTAGGTGCTGATGTAAATATCAATACCAAGGATTCCAAATTACTTGAATGAACTTTGATTTTGGTCCATTAAAATTGTTGTGAACAGTTTTCAACACTCAGGTTCTGAAATATTATTTTTGTTCTGGTTGTGTCTTGTGTTATGAATAATCTTATGATTTTTTCATAGGACTGTTAATGTGCTCAAGAAGATTTGAGTGCTGTATTTATGTAGATCTAATGACTGTGACCACTTCTGTTCAGGTCAAAGGAATTAGGTTTCTGAGGCAGTAAATATCACCACTATTAAAGGCAGTCATTCATCCATTTACAAGCTGTCAAGTGGCATAACAGATAACTTGCTTTTTCTGTTAGAAGAATTAGCAAATGTTTATTCCCTCCAATGTTTATTCACTCCAGTGCTCCCTCTGTTAACCCCTTTCACCTGTTCCCTCTGTCCACTGCACCTTGCCCTGAATGGAGTGGTGCACTTCACTTGAAAGAGAAGCAGCAGTAAACCTTGCTAACATAAAACAGTGAGTTAACAAAATCAAATGGTGAATGTGACAGTGCTTTAACAAGGTACACTTGACTATTTACTGCCTAAGAAACAAGGTCAGAAAAAGCTGTCAGGGAGACTCTCTCACTGAGTCATGAGGTTCAGGAAGGACCCCTTGCTTTCTAGACTCCTTCTCACAGTGCAGCTGGATCCAGTCCTAGTCTCAGACTTGGCCAGTGGCTTATGTCCAGAGGAGTTTATGTGCACAGTCAATCCTTTATATCACTTGGCTAAGATTTCAAAGGTTAGGACACTATCGATCACTCACTGAGGATCTGTTGTGGCAAGGGACCTTTCAGCCTTGAGGGTAACCTTGAGAGTTGTTCCTGCTCAAGGGGAGCTCCTGGAGTGCAGCCACTGCCACGTGGGAGAGCTCAGTGAGCCCTGGGCTGTCCAGTATTTATAATAAAATGATTGACTGAGAGTGATATTTGCATAGCAGCAAGACGTCTGGGGTCACCGTTCCAGACAGCCCTTGGCTGCCCTGAAGCCATCTGTCCCCAGAGTCCCCAGGAAGCCGGACGGAGGCACCAGAGCCCCGCTGGTTGTCAGGGCAGGGAGGGGGCAGCACACACCACACAACCAGCAAATTAAACGTACAGCCTCTGGGGAAAATGCAATGATACTCCAGGAGATGGAAGTGCTGTCCTGGACACTGTGTTCTCAGTCAAATTGGTGTGTGCAGCATTTGCTACAAGCAAATTCTGTGCTATTCCACCAAATCACACCCTTTTGTACCACCAACAAAATTATCCACTGGAGTTTTTGTGGCTTGAAGCACTTCTACTGGCTGTACAGAAACCAGCATGATCATGTTTAGAGGTTTTATGTTGGAAACAGTATCTGTGTGAGCAAAATTAATTCTCATTGAACTAAAAACCCTTGCAGGAATTGGGAAGAAATCTTAAAAAATTTTATTGTAAAGTTGAGTCTTGAAATATACTTCAATAAATATTATGCACGGTATTTCAAGGGATACTACTGAGACTTTTTTGACAAATTGTAACTTTCTGAACCTTATTTTTTAGTGGAATGTCCGTGACAGTTCATATGGCTCTGAGTGCCATAGCAAGGAGCATAAATTGAGGCAGGTTCTCCTTGAAGAATCCAACCCCTCCAAATGAGTTCAAGTGATTTTTAGATGGACACAAAAAATATTAATTCAATAGTTTCATTATCAGCATTCAGGTAAGTACTAGAAATTATTTTATTTTCAAACTAAATCTATGGAAGTGAACAAAGCTCATAAAATGAAGACATATTATTAATATTTAAAGTGAATTTCTTTAACTATTCTAAGGGCAAACAAGATAAAATGTCTGAGTGAGTTTAATCTTTGATTTATTGAGGCAAATAAAATTAAGATTCTTTACATTATAATGTTAATACAGACAAAATTTAAATAGTTATCTTAAATATTTATTACGACTGCTGTATCTGTTAGATAAAAACCATTAATTTAAATGCCAATGATATAAGATAAGAAAGTGTGGACACTTCTGGCTAGGGAAAAGATGATTCTAAAACTCACTTAATCACTTGTAATGTGTAGAGGAAAGTGCAAATTAAATTTTGATCTGAAACATTGGTGATTACAACAATCTCCATTTTCATTCCCCAATGCTAGGTGCATGGTATTGATTCCTCTTGAAATCTGAGGAGATAGAAGCTGAGGGAACTGAGGAGCAGTTGAGTTAACTGTGGTTGTTTAGGCTGGAGAAAAGGAGGCTTGGGGACCTTGCTACTCTCTGGAAGTGCCTGGAAGGAGGCTGCAGTCAGGGGAGGGTCGGTCTTTTCCTTCAGGTAACAAACAATGGGACAAGAGGAAGGTTGTACCAGTGAAGGTTTAGAATTCACTGTTACAGGAGAAAGTTGATCACTGAAAGGGTGCTCAAGCATTGGAACAAGCTGCCCAGGGACATGGTGGAATCACCATCCCTGGAAGTTTTCAAAAAATGCATAGATGAGGTGCTTGGAGATATGGTTAGTGGTGGACCTGGCAGTGTTGATTTAATGGTTGGGCTCAAGATCTTAGAGGTCTTTTCCAGCCTTAGTAAATATATTATTCTATGATCTTTAATTAAAGTAAACCCAGTGTCATTTGAACAGAATTATAGCAGGACGCATTTTATCCCATTTACTGCATTCAGCTGAAATGATAGTTTTAGTATGCTTAGTTTGTTTTGTTGTGATATTTACCAATACAGATCATAGATCCTCTTTCTCTAGAAGTTTTTCAGGACTTATAAATGTTTGTTTTCAATGGCATGTCCTGTCTTACTAAAAGGATTGGAAAAAAACTGAATTCCTAAGTAAACCAGAATTGCAAATGCACCCTCCTTAGATGCATGTCAGGCTCTCTTTTATACAATTTGCACAACAGAGCAGCTCACATATGTAATAAAATAATCTAGAAAGGCCTCTGGGTAAGCGAGCTGTCCTGCCTTTTGATTTTGGCTGTGCACTTAGACATATTTTGTCCACAGACACAGAACTGGAAATAAGAATGTGCCTGAACTGCCTGAACTTTAGCAGTGGTCTTGCTATGAATATGCATCACACTGTGGAGGCTCATGATCCTGCCTAAGGAGCTGCCAGTACACCAGGAAGAGGTGCCACACCTCCTTTGTGACACATCCCATGCAATCATTTCCAATCACATTTTTTCCTCTTGTATCTGGTGTCCAATAATGCAAAAGTGGCAAAATTAAAATAGAATAAGAATTTTTTTTTTCTATGACTTCACCTTTTTTTTTACTGCTGTGTTTTGGTCCCAGATTAAATCAATGAAAGCAAAATAACAATAATCTGTATTTTAAAACTTTCTACTGAACTGCTATCTCAAAGAATTCATAAGCTCCATTTTGTTTGTCCAAGTGTCCTTTTCAATGGCTGTGACTTCTAAACATGTGGCAGTGGAAATGTACCATGTTAATGTTCTCCTGCCACG
Organism: Urocynchramus pylzowi; assembly: GCA_013397555.1. NCBI lineage: Eukaryota > Metazoa > Chordata > Aves > Passeriformes > Fringillidae > Urocynchramus > Urocynchramus pylzowi. The sequence continues at coordinate 866,615 of VZRH01004994.1, read as the reverse complement.
AGCAATGAGTGTTAATTAGAGCTGGATCTGACTTTGCCTCTCCTTGGATTATGTAGGATAGTAAGAGCTCTGCTGAATGTCTGTTTGTACAATCCATCTTTTAATCCACTCTCTGAGGTAGAAGACTATTCAGAGTAAGGTTTGAAATTATTCCAGAGTGCATTTGATTTCTTAGCATCAAAAATAATCTCTTACATTATTAAGCAAAAAGGTTTTTTTCCCCAGAATAGATTTAGCTGGCCCCACTTACTAAATGGAAATAATAGTTTTAATTATGGTCAGGTTTTTGGTTATTTGATGGTTTTGCTGATAGCAGTATTTTTTTTTTTTTGATATTTTAGCATAATATTTTGATGGGAACAGCAGATTTTCTGTAAAGAGTAATAGGTGAAATAATGGATAAAAATAATTTTTGTCTTGTCAAATTGTATGTCAGAGTACTTTTTGACACTTTGCTGCTTTTCAGTAGCACTTCAACTTTACTTTCTCTCTGTGTTATAAAGAGTTAAACATAGTCACCCGACCTTTTCTAAGGAATACTAAATTGTAGCAGGCCATCGTTTGTGTACATGACATTCTTAGGTATTGGATAAATACCCTCAAAGATCAATAGTTGGTCAAATGTCTCTGGCTAAGCAGACCCATGAAATTATATTTGTTTTGTTTTACGTTTAGTGACAGGCAATTATTTGAGTACCATAGAATTGAGTAATAAACCTTCCAAAGTCTCCACTGGGATCAGATTTTACCCACATGACATTTTTTGATGCTTTTCTGCAGGAAAATGTGTGCTTGCATAACTTATCCAGTTGAATCAATCCTATGGGACCTAGAGGTAAATGTATTAGACAAGTGGGACAGGAGACTTCTCGTTTTACAGGCTTTTAAAATGATCCTTGATCAAGACTACCTTGCAGGACTGTAATGCAAATAAAATAATTAATGTTTTTTTTTAAGTTTTTAGGCTAAACAACCATAGCATTGAAAATATATGTTTTATTTTTTAATGTCAAACATAATATTGTTTGTTATAGAAAAAATAATTCATGCATGTCTTTTGCTTAGCCAATAAGTTTCAGTTAAAGGGCAGCTGATGTTTGGATGTGTGGGGGTTTTTTAACTTTCCCTTGCTAATTAATGCTAATTAATGAAAACTCTTCCTCCATTCATTTCAACTTAAAACTTGTGTTATGGTACAAGTGCTTTGTAATCCTTGTTAATTTTTAAGTATAGGGAAATGGTCTCCACTGCACTTTTTTTATTGAAAGACTCAAATTTGAAAGAGAAAATCAGCTAAATTTTGATTCATAAGCAGTATGTCTAGGCAGATCCTAGAATCTGAGTAGTGAAATAGTTATAAATTCTTATAAAGTGCACCAGGTCTGATATCCAGATATCTTTAAAAAATTGCATTGTCACGTTTGAAATACATTCCTCCTTCAAGTATTACATACAAAGTGCTCCTCTGCAGTTTATTTACACATTTGTTTACACCTCCCTCATTATTTCCCCCCGTGTTTCACAGTCCTGACTTTGGCAGTGTTAAAGCTCCTCCTTCAAGAGCACTGTGCAGGAGCAGGGACACAACTGCCACATGGAATTTCAGACAGGTTCTCTTTAATGCGAGTTTAAACTAATGCAGTTCACAGGTTAAGCCAACCTTGTGGCCCTGTTAAAGGAAAGCATCCTTAAGAGAATCTGATTTCCTCCTCCACTCCTTACACTTACGCACAATGGGATTTGTCATCCTGTTTCTGGGGCTTTTCTTGCCACAGGATTTGGGGTCACCTGCAGATCGCAGACTGCGCAAGAGTTTTGGGGTCTGCAGCCAGGGATGTCTCAAAACTTCATCTATGCACAGCCTCTGGGACACATCAGGGTGGAGCAAGTGGATAATGAGGTTCTTGCAGTCTGTAGAGACATTTTTTGACTTCATGAAGGGAATCTTCCGTTGTTTCTGAACCTGGAGCATTTCCCTGACATTGGAACTGTCAAATGGCTGTGAAGCAAAAAGCATTGCATACAGGATAATGCCCAGGCTCCACATGTCTGAAATCCTGGGGTCACAAGGAATATGTTCAAGCAGTTCGGGGGCTGAGTAAGCAAGAGACCCACAGAAGGTGCTGCTGAGAATGGTTTTTCCATTTCCATCCCGAGCCAGGGGTTTTGAAAAGCCAAAGTCTGACAGCTTGAAGTTAAGGTCATTGTCGAGAAGGATGTTGTCACATTTCAGGTCCCTGTGGGCAAAGTCCAAGTCATGGCAATGTTTGATGGCAGAAGCCAACTGCTGGAACTTGCAGCGAGCTACACTTTCTTCCATCGCACCCTGGCTGGTCAGGTAGTTCAGGAGGCTCCCCCTTTCCCCAAGCTCCATCACAATGTACACTTTCCCAGAGGACGTCTCAAAAATCTCATAGGTTTCAATGATTGAGGGGTGGTGCAGTCTCATCAAAGCCTCCATTTCTCTGGGGAGAAATTTTTCCAATACATTCTGAGAAATTTTCTTCTTGTCAATGATCTTGATGGCCACTTTGCATTTCAGGCGGTGGCTGTAGGCAGCTTTCACTTTGCCATAGGAGCCTTCTCCAAGAGTGTCACCAAGGCTGTAGCCCTTCTTTTTAAGCACCACAGCATCCATCGTGGGAGAGCTGCAGGGACCTGCCCCAGCGGGAGCTGCTATGCATCCTGTGCTGGTGGGCTGTGCTCCACGCCTGATGGTGCTGCCAGGGGCACAGCTGGGCCGGGTGTGTGGGCGGCTACAGGGTGATCTCATGAACAGTCGCCCTGGAAGGATCTTTCTGTCATTTCATGGAACTACTCTGTGACATCAGGGAGGCAAAACCCAAAATGGAGGCACCGGCTGCTCTGTGCTGTCACTGACGGTCGCCCCCGCGCATTGCAATCAGAAAACGGAGATAACTTCTCAAAGATGTGTTTCTCTTTTGAAGATGGTTAAAATAGGAGGACTGTTTTTATATTTTAGTTTTGTAATGTTGCTTTTCAGTTGTGCTGTTGCTGTACATCATTAATACATTATACTTAGGTGTTTTTTGGTGAATTTCAGGAAAATAACAAAAACCACCTGAGGACTGAGACTTTGTGGAGCAGTGCATAGTGTATTCAAAAACCTTTCCTTTTTTGCCTTTTTTCCTTTCTGCACCCACCCCCCCCCCCCCCCCCCACACCCCCCCCAGCACAGCGAACCGG